>CM031948.1:35469840-35780666 GCA_018749465.1 Paracanthobrama guichenoti | reverse complement strand
AATCTAATTTCTCAATTTAAAAAATTTTGCCTTACGGTAATGAAAATTATATATATATATATATATATATATATATATATATATATATATATATATATATATATATATATATATATATATATATATATATATATATATATATATATATATATATATATATATATATATATATACACACACACACACACACACATATACATATATACATACATACACACACACTAGAGGTGTGGTGAGACACTTATCTCACAAGACGAGACACGAGATTGAGTTCATGAGAGCGAGATGAGATTTTTACATTAGCATCTTTAAAAATCCTCGATGAAATACATGACTAGAAAAATTGTTTACAGGTGCATTTGAAATGTTTTAACTCGTCATCTTGTAATGAAATGTCATTTCAGTTCTACTTTCTGAGTATGGGAACTATCATATGTAGTAAAAGACAACAAGCACTGTAAATGTTTTGCCACAAACTCAACTGACGGGCGTCTCTCCCGTACGATCGTCTCTTCAGACTGCACATGAGCTTCTTTTGACCTCCTAACTGAACTCCTTCCCACAAATTAATCATAGATATTAAGTGCAAACAATAACTATAATCAAAGTGCAAATAGAGACCACATTTTCTTCAAGCACGATACAGAGCTAAGAGATGGTTACGACTAGATGGCTTTTATATTGGGAGATATTCGCGTGCCTCAGGGAGTCGCTTTCAAACAGCAGTAACGCATTGAAATCACGTTTGAATGAGGCGTTCCAGTTTACTTCCACTTTCAATTCAGCGATCATGTGTACTCCGTGAATAGGGTGGTGGTGCTGAAGCGCATTTTAAAATATAAGTCTGACGCTTCTGCTGTACAACAGAATCCTCCGACACGGTCTAGTCCACTAACATGTAACACACACGCAATGCGATCGCTTCACTAACAGTAACACACACTCATAACACACGCTTGTCTTCTCATCACACGTGATCAGTGCTGCATAAGACTCAAACAGCTCGTTTCTAGATGAGATGATGGAAATTAAAGCGACTGTTATCTTACCAGAATTAAATTGTTTTTATAAAAGCAAACTTGAGCGGAGGCGCATCGGAAACGTGTAGGAAGGGCTGGCATATCTATCCCAACTTCTACCTCTTCACACCACAATGATCAGATCATGATATACATTTTTAGACAAAGCCATTTCACCTCGACAAGAAAATTCGCCACAGCTTAGTCTCACAAGATTTTGGCTGCAGAGATTGGCCTCACCCCTAATCTACACACACATACAAAGCCTTTCAAAATTCTGTTAGCATTGACTCACAGCTCTTCCACAGTTTTTCTCTCAAACAAAAAGAGCTCCATTCATCAGCTTTGTAGGATGCCGCTATACTGCATCTTTCCTGGGCGAAGTATTTTCAGTTCTTTTTGAAATGAAAGAGACTTTTCATCATTGTTTACTTGTTGAGGCTCAACTCTGAAAAAGAGATGAAAAACATAAAGAGAGGCTCATTACAATGAGAATATCTAAATGATGGCGCTAATTACCAGAGATAGACAAGACGACAAGGAAATGAACTCCCACTTGATAATATCATTGCATTTAGCAATCAGTAATTTGTCACAGACAATCTGACTGAGCACTGCACAATATTCAATTCATTAGCTATGAATATGCACAAGCATTTTTGAGCTGAGAGAGGAAGATTTCTTTATCAGGCAGTACAGAGAGAGCCTGTTCCTACTTATCTTCAACACCAGTAGGGGAAAGGATGTTTCAAATGCTGTGCTCCAAGGAATTCTATCTTGTTTTTAAAAAAACAGTTTGTGTGATGGAGAGAGTGAGTCACAGACAGATCTCTATAAACCTCAAAAAGAATCAATAGAAATGCAAAATAAACACCTATTATTCAATGACAAATCAAAAGATCAAAAGCTAACAACTTATTTCATTACTTGAGTTGTCAAACTGATGACGAATCTTAGAAGATAACTTCTTCAGAAAGTTATCTGCATACAGACAACTCTATATTGTGTATTTCAGTTGTATGGGGAGGGGGAATGATCCTGCCTTGGGCCTGTAGCTATACATTCCAGAAATTAAGTCTAGACTTTCCAGAGATGAATATATAAACAGCTGCTCTGCCATGACTTCAGGAGAGATGCCAGTTAAGAATATCGAAATAAACAGCAGATGAAAACATAAGCATGGACTAAACTATCATTTTAATGGTGCGAAATAGCAATCCATGCATTGTTACACTTCTGTGTCTTATTTATTCATAGCAACTCGGGAGCAAATTTCACCAGTAGCATAAACAGTAGCAATGAATGAAAAAGGACTTAACATAGAAGTATCCTGTTAGTGACAGCACAGGTCAAAAGTTAGATGAGGCATCTCCAAAGTGAAGGCACTGCTGTAAGCTCATTCTGGATCTATAGACCTATCACACAGTAGAGCATATTATTAAAACATGAAAAGCAGTTACACACACACAAAAAAACAGTAGGCTCACAGCCAGAAATAGGAAAGGCTTATCTGGCTGTATTCATATATAAGGCATGAAAGCGTGTAAACTAAAGACACTGGGGATCAAATGTCAAGTCTATAATTTATACCTGAGATCTGGTAAAAAGACTTTTCATTAAGTTGCATACCTCGCAAGCTGTCAGTCACAACAAAGCAAAAAGCTAAACACACTTCACACCAAACTATACTAATAGCGACCACAGAACTAAAACTAAAAAAACAAAACAAGAGAAAGAGGATCGCTGAATGGCCACAGCAAACTTCAAAAGTGTTCATGTTACAGTTCTCTAAAATCCCAGAGCTGACTTAAACACAGAAAGCCTGTCATTTTATATACTTGTCAGGTATAATGTAATGCTTTAACTGGGGAACCGTCGAGCCTTCAGATGTTAGCATAAAATCCCATATTTGTATACTTTTCTTAATGCATTGTATGGTTCAAGTATATGTGGCATGATAATATATGTCTCATACTGAGAAGAAAGCGCCTCAATGTCGTTCAGAGGCTGCAGAAGCGGCAAAAACGTGCAGATTCATTTGACAGCAGATAGTGTTGTTGATATGGCCAAAAATTATGGTGAAGAATGATAGGTTGTAAAGTGAAAATAATGATTATAACACAAGATTTCTAAAAACAGAGAATATACTACTAACACTGAATAACTGTCAGGGTGCGTTAGTGTGGTGTATTGGCATGTGCAGCGCCCTGCAGACCGAAAGCATCAGAGTAGCCGCAACAATATCTCTTCCGTTACTCCAATAGCCGCATGAGCGATTCAGGCTGGAGCTTTCAGAGCTGCAGAAGTCGTCTTTCTCACTGTAACTGCAGCAGCCGTGCTGATCCTGGACCACCAGAATATCGTTGCAGGAGAAGGGCAAGTGTCCAGGCTCATGACACTCACTATGAGTAAGGAACAGGGCCTGGGGAGGCCATAAATTGCCATTTGGAAGCTCTTTTTCGCAAATTATCAATCTAAATTATGTAAGTATTAATAAATCACAGAGATCAATCTGTGCTTTAGAATATGCATTCGATTTCATATGACTCGAAATGAGTTGAAAAGCATTGCAATCTTCTCATAAAATCAACTCTGGCTTCCTCAGCCTTGTCCCTTCGAAATTCCTCTTCGCGCCTGTAAATCCCTGCAGCTTCAAGAATCCCAAACGGAGCGTCAAATAAGCTTTCAAGATGTGGAAATGTGATTCAGGTGATCTCAAAAAGATTTAACAAATCCCATATAAGATATTGCGACTTTCAGCTTCGAGGAAAATATATGATATAACTGGAAAAAATCGCCTTCCAAAATATTATATTCCTCTTCGACTTTTTTCCAAGGGCGAGTAATAGCATCTTCTTCCGTCGCCGACATGTGATCCGCCCCTTTCTTCATCGCGTGCTGCCGGGAGGCAAAGAAGCTCATTGGCCAGCCGAGAAACTCAATCTAAACTTTTATTTTTTTTCCCACTCGGTCTTCCATAGGTTTTAACTATTGTTCAAGTTTTGCTTTAAACAATTAGTCTAGTGGTTGTATGTTCATTTAGCAAATATTATGACAGCCATATATATATATAATTATGAAATTTGCCAGATTTTCTTTGATTTTCTTTGACCCTAACCCCTCTGTAATAAAATGTACGTTGCACTTATAAGAATGTAAATATAAATCATGTGTTTAAATTAATTTGATATTTATATGTAAATATTTTATAACAAACTCGCACTGTCGTTATCATCTTTCAAAAGCCTGATAAATGGTCTTCTTCACGAATTGATAGAAAACATTTTTTATGTTTTTCCTCAAAATAATTAAAAAAATAAAGGTAACACTTGTTTATTATTCTTTGTTAACGTTAGTTAATAAAAAAATACATGATGTAGCTGAGGTCCATTAAATAATATTAACAGAAACCACTTTAATTAGAATAATGTATCAAATATTAAAATTTATTACTAAGATTAATAAATATTTTAGCTGTATTTCTCATTGTTAGTTCATGTTAACATATAAAACTTACTGTAAAGTGTTTCGAAAATTAAAAGATAAATAGTAATGCATTTGAGTCGTTTGCAGTCTGTAATTCTCACAGCAACATATAAATGTGAAGTAATGAAAAGACTATTTATTGATGTGTATACACTGAAATGATCTAACCATATGCATGTGCTAAGGGCCAGTTCTCTTGACTACACGCTGCACGATGTAACTCAAAGTATAAATTAGACACTATAGTGAGATGAGATATTTTTAAACTATGTCAGCATGTTGACATCAGTCATGTATTATTGCCCAATGATATAACAACAAAGTTATAAGATCCAATTACCATATATACATTTCTTTCAGTTTAGTTTTTATTTGGTCTATTACAGCTATTGGCGTTACATTGTGTAAGGCATTTATTACATTTAAATGGGTTTCATAGTGTAAAAACCCAACAACAACTTAACTGATTTGACATTAACAGACACATTTACTGCCTAACATTGGCACTTGCAAAAATGAAGCCTGCAGGCAATCCGATTGTCATACCAGAATTGCCCAGACAGGTTAGTCATAAATTATGTAACATATGGTTATTGATGCATGTAGAGCGTGAGCAGATAATAAACAAGTTTTTACAAAATCTGAACAGTTAATTAAAATAAAGTTATATAAATGTAAATAATAATTAAGTAAATGTTGGTCACAAACTTTGACATAGACTTGACAAAGCCTTGTCTGAAAGTTTGAAATAATTTTTGAAAAAAAAGTTTGTGCATGTTTCTAGCATGAATTAACACAACTGAATATGTTTCTGACATGATTTAGCACATTGCTAGCATGTGTCTAGATTTAACAAATCGCTAACATGTTTCTGACATGATTTAGCACATTGCTAGCATGTGTCTAGATTTAACAAATCGCTAACATGTTTCTGACATGATTTAGCACATTGCTAGCATGTGTCTAGATTTAACAAATCGCTAACATGTTTCTGACATGATTTAGCACATTGCTTTAGCATGTGTCTAGATTTAACAAATCGCTAACATGTTTCTGACATGATTTAGCACATTGCTAGCATGTGTCTAGATTTAACAAATCGCTAACATGTTTCTGACATGATTTAGCACATTGCTAGCATGTGTCTAGATTTAACAAATCGCTAACATGTTTCTGACATGATTTAGCACATTGCTAGCATGTGTCAGATTTAACAAATCATTTAACATGTTTCTAATATGATTTGCACATTACTAGCATGTGTCTAGATTTAACAAATCGCTAACATGTTTCTAACATGATTTAGCACATTGCTAGCATGTTTCTAGCATGAATTAACACAACTGAATATGTTTCTAACATGATTTAGCACATTGCTAGCATGTGTCTAGATTTAACAAAATCGTAACATGTTTCTGACATGATTTAGCACATTGCTAGCATGTGTCTAGATTTAACAAATCGCTAACATGTTTCTGACATGATTTAGCACATTGCTAGCATGTGTCTAGATTTAACAAATCGCTAACATGTTCTAACATGATTTAGCACATTGCTAGCATGTGTCTAGATTTAACAAATCGCTAACATGTTTCTAACATGATTTAGCACATTGCTAGCATGTTTCTAGCATGAATTAACACAACTGAATATGTTTCTAATATGATTTAGCACATTGCTAGCATGTGTCTAGATTTAACAAATCGTTAACATGTTTCTAACATGATTTAGCACATTGCTAGCATGTTTCTAGCATGAATTAACACAACTGAATATGTTTCTAACATGATTTAGCACATTGCACAGCATGTTTTAATACATTGTTACGGTTTTAATAACGATTTGAAGCACATTGCAGGCATGTTTCTAGATTTAACAAATCGTTAATGTTTCTAACACAAATCACATTGCTAGCACATTGCTAGCAAGTTTTAATACATTGTAACGGTTTTAGCATGAATTAGCACATGGCTAGCATGTTTCTAGATGTTTCTAACATGAATTAGTTACATTGCTAGCAAGTTTTAACATGTTTCTAGCATGATTTAACACATTGCTAGCATGTGTCTAGATTTAACAAATCGCTAACATGTTTCTAATATGATTTGCACATTGCTAGCATGTGTCTAGATTTAACAAATCGCTAACATGTTTCTAACATGATTTAGCTACATTGCTAGCATGTGTCTAGATTTAACAAATCGCTAACATGTTTCTGACATGATTTAGCACATTGCTAGCATGTTTTTAGATTTAACAAATCGCTAACATGTTTCGACATGATTTAGCACATTGCTAGCATGTTTCTAGATTTAACAAATCGCTAACATGTTTCTGACATGATTTAGCACATTGCTAGCATGTGTCTAGATTTAACAAATCGCTAACATGTTTCTGACATGATTAAGCACATTGCTAGCATGTTTCTAGATTTTATGATTTAGCAGAGATATATTTGGTGAAGTAAAGAAAATCAAAAGATTAGGCCTCATAAATGGTATCTTGGTAAAGTAAACTGTGGTTAGTATGTGATGTCAAGAATACAAAGTGTTATAAGAAAAAGCTTAGATTAGGTATTTTGCAAGCATTGTGTGATAATGGAACAATAAAAGGAAGATTTTAGGCTATTTATAAATAACCCTTACGAAAATTAACCATGTTTTTAAGTCCTCATAAATGGTATCTTGGTATATGAAATATATGAGGTCCAATACAACCTAATAATCATCTAATAAAAACAAAGAAATCATTAACCGACAAACACCTGCATGATTAATCATGATTTATGATACCATAAATATTGTGGGAAGTCATTTGGTCTTAAAATAATTTAATAAACTTAAATTTGAAAGACAAAAAGAAAAAAAAGAAAAAAAAAAGTATAGGAAGTGTTATGTGATGTCAAGATGTTATAAGTTTAATAACTTCTGTTAAATCTAGTTAGAGCAGGTATTAGCTAATACTGAATCTAATACTTACACTTGCAAGCATATAGGTCACAGATTTTCATAGCGAGAGGTGCATATATACTGTTGAATACCATAATATTACACGGACACCAAGTATTTCACATGCATAATACTGTGTGATGCTGGCAGTAAATCAGCATCACAGCATTTAAATCTGGCTAACATCTCTAGCAGTGAATGAAGAATTTCTACATTTTTACTGAGCTACTGCTTCTTGTCTTGTCAATCACTAAAGGCATTTGCTGTCTAGTAGGCTTTCCTTTGAAAGTCTTTCTAGGAAAATGCTTTAAGCTTTTGAGCAAGTTTGGACAGGTGAGTACATGTCTTGTCTTTTCTCTCCTGCTCCATCATACGCCCATATTTGGGGAAACAGGGAAACAGGTTACTTGAGAGTGAGACCTGTGTACGTGTAAGTTTGTAACAATGGATTTGTCTCAGGAGCAAACTCAGACAGTCTGTTTACCGCAGAGAGACTTCAAAGAGAAAGAAGTGGTCAGGACGCTACAAACATGTATCAGCGAACCTGTCGACTGGATATCAGTTCACCCACACAAATTGTGTTTGTTGTTGGTACGGAAATTAAGGTGATGCTAGACAGGTAGGTAATAAATATAATAAATAACATAATCCATTGTTTTTATTCATTGTGTTCTTAACTTATTGCACAACTGTTGCATGAGTAGCAGGCAAGCTTATACTGCAAAGTGGAAAGTACCCATTATTACTGCATATGCACAATCTAAAAAGATGGTGTGAACACTGAATGCCTTTATTTATTAAAGACTTATAAATATATAAAAGTACTTTAACAATGGGCATGATGGTCGCCTATAGCGGAAGTGATTATGTCTGAAGAAAGTTTTAGAAGTAAACCCCCAGTTGTGTCTGTGTTTAAAAACTTTTGATTAACTAATCTTTGCATTAAATTGTATTAAGAGAAGAGAACAATGCTATTTAGATTATTAACGCTATTTAGATTAGGTATTTTGCAAGCATTGTGTGATAACGGAACAATAAAAGGAGATTTTAAGCTATTTATAAATAGGCTATTTTATGCTATTTTTACGAAAATTAACCATGGTTTTACTACAAATAAAATTTAAAAACATGGTTATTGTAGTTAACCCATTGTAACCACAAATTAACTACACTAACCATAGTCTAACCATGGTATTTGTGGTAAAAATGTGGTTATACAAATGCTAATCAATCCACCAAAAAGCCATGGTTGCTACATTTTACTACAATAAAAACCGTGGTTAATTTTCACAGGGGTTAACTCAATTAACTCCACTGTAAATGGACAATATTCCTTATAAAAGACCAATGAAGGCAGTTCCTCCATAGATCATTTATTTGACTCTAATGTAATAAAATTAAGTTCACTCACCGACAAATCAGAATTATATTTTGGGTGAAAAATAATGGCCTCCACACGGTTCACCATGAAAGAAAAGGGTAATAAAACCAACATCATTTTTTTTTTCAAAGTAGAAAAGAAGGCTTTATTACTTTTTTATTAGTCCTTACTAAAAGAAATAAGACGACCAAACAACATCATCGAGACTAATGTCTGATGATGACTTATGAGTTGAATCCTGAATGTATTATTCATAAATCCATTATCTAATTATGACAGTAATTATGACACATTGGGGGGTGGGGGTGACATGCCGCATCACAATACCTAGTATAAATATGAGGTCATATAAACGGCATGATAATTCTACATAAATTAAAAATAATAAAATCGTTTAAACTTTATATATTCAGTAAGCACATCCCACTTCTCCCATGTCAACCGCCCATTCACACTGTCTAACCAAAGTGTCTTTTGTTTTTTTTGCAGGACGATTTCTCAGGGTTTAACAGAATTTTAACTGTATTCTATTTTAAGATTTAACTTGAAATTGCATATTACAAAATAGTTTTCAAGTGACATCCCCAGGTTATGAGTCAACCCTGTTACCATAGTATTTTCCCGCAAATCTACTGTCATAACGATTTCATCATTTCAAGACTTTAATTTCTCAAGCAGATTAGAAACATATGCATTAAAAGACCACTGTGTAATTTCACAACACTGAGTACACAGATTTTAATGCCTTTAAGGTCTGTTGCCTTTCTGAAGACATAATTATATCCCAGACATGCATTACTAATCACTATTCAAGTTTAGGGTCAGTAAGGTTTCTTAATGTTTATGAACGATGCTCTTCTGCTCTCCAAGCTGGCAAAAATACAGTAAAAATGTAATATTATGAAATATTATTGCAATTTAAAATAACCCTTCTATTGGGATATACTTTAAAATTATAATTTATTCCAAAGCTGAATTTTCAGCATCATTTTTTTTTTAAAGTATTTGCATAATGTGCTTGCAAATTGAAGAAACGGGGTCATTCGAGGTCGGTCGCGCTGGTGTTAACGGCGCCCTCTAGCGGCGAGTCGCGTGTTCTGCACACTGAGTTGTGGGCGTTTCCAGGCGTTCCAAGTCTTCCAGTTTCCTAGACATCCACCTGCTTTTGTTCAACCAATAGGCTCTCGGGCACGGTGACATCTCAAGTATATAAAAGGTTAAAGGTAAATTGTTCAAGTCACTTTGAACGAAAAACCCATCTTTAAAAAATAAACATGGTGTCCCGCCGATCACTTACAATTGACACTGAGAAAGCGACCAAGACGACATACGTGGTCGGAACGGAGCTGACGGTGAATTTAAACAGGTGAGAGAGTTTAATTTTCATGCATTATGCGAATAGACTCATATTACTATTAGAACGGTGTTTTATTTTAAGGGGACCGTAACACAGGACGCGTTCATAAAAAGCGCGAATGAGCTCAAGGGAATTAAACCGCGGTCTATTTTAATAGCTCGAAAGACATATTTAAAGGGACAGTTCACCCTAAATTATAAACCTGTCATCGTTTATATTCGCGTTGTTTCAAAACCTTTATGACTTTCTTTCTTTCTTCTGTGGAGCACAAATTGATATGTTAGGGTCTGGCCGCCGCAGTCTCCATTGGCTTCCATTGCATCTTGTTTCCTGCAGTGGGAGTGAATGGTGACTGAGTCTGTCAGACGTATGTTTACATACTATAGAAGTGTATTCCTGCTAGTTTGATTTTCTTATGTATTTTTAGCAATGCTTATGATAAGGTCAAACTGACTCTGAAGAAGCGTGTTACTATTTGAGTATGTAGATTTGTGAAAAACCAAGCAAAGGGTTAAAGCTTACTACAGTCTATGTTTTAGATCAAAGGAACATATGTAAGGAGTTTGAATAGAAAAT
This sequence comes from Paracanthobrama guichenoti, assembly GCA_018749465.1. Classification (NCBI taxonomy): domain Eukaryota; kingdom Metazoa; phylum Chordata; class Actinopteri; order Cypriniformes; family Gobionidae; genus Paracanthobrama; species Paracanthobrama guichenoti. Next base: position 35,769,899 of record CM031948.1, on the reverse strand, counting down.
AAAAGGATTCATTTCAAAATGACTATTATTATTTTGACAGGCACATCATTACAGACTCTGGGAACCCAAACATAAGAACAGTCGATCCAAACATAATGTCGGCAAAAATGTCCGTCTGATACATAGAGCAACAATTGAAATATAGCACAGACATGAGACACAAGTATGATAGCATTTTGCATTACAATAGTTTGCATTACAGGTATAAAAATATCCTTTTGTTTTATTGTTCTATTCATAAAGTTTCAAACTTTCAAGTTTGTAAAGAAACATGGGCAACATGCATTATTCTGGAATGAAGCGAGTTTCCAAAACAATGAATCTGCCTGTTGTAATGTTTGCAGATATTGGTCTGTTTGTCATAGTTTTTTGTCCGTGTTTATCTGTTTGTTCTGTGTAGATGCCGGGGGAATTTAGGTGGGATTGTTGAATGAAGAATTTCTCCGTTCAGTTCCAAAGGCGGATGAATGCACTTGTTTGTGCTGTGACATTATTTAAATTCATCACTGAACTCCGTCTCAATACTTCTGTTTATAACGGCCACTGTCGGCTATTGTCTTTGATAGCTTCCCAAACCTACTAATAGCTTTATTACTTTTTTATTAGTCCTTACTAAAAGAAATAAGACGACCAAACAACATCATCGAGACTAATGTCTGATGATGACTTATGAGATTGAATCCTGAATGTATTATTCATAAATCCATTATCTAATTATGACAGTAATTATGACACATTGGGGGGTTGGGGTGACATGCCGCATCACAATACCTAGTATAAATATGAGGTCATATAAAGCGGCATGATAATTCTACATAAATTAAAAATAATAAAATCGTTAGACTTTATATGGAGTAAGCACATCCCACTTCTCCCATGTCAACCGTCCATTCACACTGTCTAACCAAAGTGTCTTTTTGTTTTGTTTTTTTTACGCAGGACGATTTCTCAGGGTTTAACAGAATTGTATTTTTATCCTCTCTATATTTTTAGATTTAACTTGAAATGGCATATTACAAAAGTCAACAGGACTGTTTTCAGGATCCTTCAGAAATCATTATAATATGCTGACTTGCTGCCCAAGAAACATTTCTTATTATTTTCAGTTGTATTCGGCCTAATGGTTAAAGAGTCGTACCTGAAGGTCATGGGTTCGAGTCTCAGGAGTGAATTCCACTCTCATTACCTACAGCTGAGCTGCCCTTGAGCACCAGTCAACCCTGGGCGCTGCAGCAAAAAATGGCTTCCCACTGCTCCGTGTGTGTGTGTGTGTGTGTGTGTGTGTGTGTGTGTGTGTGTGTGTGTGTGTGTGTGTGTGTGTGTGTGTGTGTGTGTGTGTGTGTGTGTGTGTGTGTGTGTGTGTGTGTGTGTGTGTGTGTGTGTGTGTGTGTGTGTGTGTGTGTGTGTGTGTGTGTGTGTGTGACGCAGAGCACAAATTCCTATTAAGGCAGGGACACCATGTTTGTCTGCACGTCAAGTTTGAAAACGGTTGTACTTAATAGATTTTTGTGGAAACCGTAATATACATGTATTTTTTTTTCAGGATTCTTGAAAGAATAGAGAGTTCAAAAGAACATCTTTTGTAACATGAAAAATACCTTTACTGTCACTCTTGATCAATATGTCCTTGACGATTAAATGTATTGCATCACCCTGGTTCCTCGACAAAAACCCAATAGGATTTTCCATTTGGCTTTTGGATTTATATCAGAAAATAAGGTATGTGACAAACAAAAGCTTATAATTCTTACGTTTTGTTCATTGTGATAATCGTGATAAAGAATTTTGAAGAGTAAATACAATCTGCAGAATTCAAAAGCTAAACGTAGGTTATAAACGAAACCCACTTTTCCCTGAAAGTTGGAGTTATAATAGCTTGCAAGAGTGAAGGCAGACTAGTGAGAAGATGAGTTTACCTGTTCAGCTGATGGCATTTAATGTCCCAGAATGCCTCTATTTTCCCATTTAGCCACTTGTTAGCAAACGCCTTTTACAAGACAAGTAAAAGATTTATTTTATATTGTATAAAACATGAAAATATCTTGAGCTTGTGTTCACCACAGACCTTATTTCAAGCATTTAACCAAATACCTATTCAAAACACCAATTGACTTCAGGACGATGGAACTCTACAATGCCAACTCGTTTCCAGGTTTTGGCCTACAAAAATACTTAGTGGTGCAATAATTAGGCTTTAAATGCAATACAATCCCCCTTTTTTTTACCCTTAAAGGTGCAGTAAGTGATTTCTGAAAAACGCTGTTGAAAGCCGAGCACCAGAACACACTTGTAGCCAATCAGGAGTAGGGGGCGTGTCCACTCATGATGACTTCAGCTATGATAAAGAGACATCCACTCTTGCATGGCGTGTTTGTGAATGTTGGGGGCGGCGCAATGAAGATAGGGGTGTGTTTGTTTGGGTTGATTTCAAATATCAACAGTGTTTAAGTGATTCACAGAATTCGCTTCCTTTTAAAACACGATTATCTGAATTATCTGTTTTTAGCCAAAGAGATGACCTTTGTATATCCTACAATGTGTTTCTGTATTTCTCTATGCTCTCAACAGGTGTGCCCCACCACAGTCCAGGTTCTTCTCAATAAAATGCTCCCCAAACGTGCATTACAAGGTCATGCCCCCGACCAAGGATGGGGACACCCTTCCGCTCCCTCTCACCCCAAACTCTATCCTCCTCATCACCATGGACACAGTCAGTGAGACTGCATTTGACAGCAAGGTACCTAGATCTAATCACCTTTGAGATCTAAAAACAATTTACATTTAAAGGGATAGTTCACCTAAAAATGAAAATTAGCCCATGATTTACTCCCCTTCAAGCCATCCTAGGTGTATATGACATTCTTCTTTCAGACAAAGACCGTCAGAGTTATATTAAATAATGTCCTGGCTCTTCCAAGCTTTATAATGGCAGTGAATATAGGATTTGATTTTGAAACCCGAAAAAGCACATCCATTATAGAAGTAGTCCACACAACTCTGTGGGGTTAATTAAAGGCCTTCTGATGCGAAATTTAAATATCCATATTTAAAATTTTATAAACTAATATTTCTAGCTTTTAACAGACGGATATCCCTTTAAGAACACAGATCAACACCTACAGAAAGAATACGTGGAATTTTTCCACGTTCTCTGCCACTGATTTTGAGGGAAATTCTGCAGAATGGATTTAAACCTAAAATGTTTGAAATTGAGCCAGAAATACTACACTCTAGTGTCTGAAAGCATTAGAAATATTTAAAAGGTGGATGTGATGGGGAGGTTTATGTGTGGGCAGATTCCATTTGGTATGTTTCTCGACATTTGACCAAGCTTTGCACTAAAGCAGATCAAAGTCCTTTAGAAAACAAACAGAACTGAAAGAAACTGACAAGCGCAGACAGGAAAGAGCATATCCCATATGTGCATGATGTGGTTTACCCTGGTACTAATCTACACAGGAAACCGATGCTTGCACACACAGACAATCTCACGTCACTTTCACAACACTGTCTAGCACTCAGTTTGAAATCTGGATATATTTAGTAAATATTTTTTATGCAATCATTACAGTACTGAAATGAATCACTCTATTAATCTTTGAAGAAAACCGCAATAATTGCACAATAATTGTCATGAGGATCCAGCTCATGCATGTTTATAAGAATCGGATGTGTTCCAGTTATCTGTGAGGTACTATGGGGAGAAAACGGAGACTCTTGAGGACGCCATTCTGCATCTAACAGCTGTCGGTATGTCTCACCATGCAAGCCATACGCCTGTGTTTATGAATAGTATCAGTATCTGTGCTGCAACTATAAACAGCCTCATGATGCTGGTGGGACTGTGAAGGAAAGAGCAAGCCTCATATTGTCTCTATTCTGTTGCAGAGATATCTCTGGACGTAGATGCCGACCGAGATGGCGTTGTTGAGAAAAACAATCCAAACAAGGTGAGCTTTGTTTGCTGGTAGTCCTGCGATCTGTTCAATATCATCATTATTTGGGAGATTTGTCTTTGCCTCATTGTTTCTTGGCTTGGAAATGGGGCTGGAAAGTCTGCTAAAATTAATTAGTTGATTAATTCAGATGAATTAGAGACATGATAAAGCCACATAATGATAGTTCACCCAAAAATGAAAATCATTTACATAGTCCTTCAACCAATCAGACCACAAGAGGCATGATCAACAGCCATCGGCCCGTTGCTTCTCTATCCGTCATTGTGTTAAACCCGCCAATAGCGCTCCAGGTGGATAAACCAGTCTGTCTCGCGTCCGCAAATGTGTAACAGAAGCAGGATAAATTAATGTACAGGTTTTCAGGCTGAGCTGCAGGGCGAAATCAAATCGCTGGCAGATCAGGCTGGGTTTACCCAGTCTAGTGTGAACCTCAACTTCGTAGAAAATGGATTTTCAGAATGTCATCTTTTGGCCTGGTTTCACAAACGGGGCTTAGATTAAGCCAGGATTAGGCCTATTTAAGTAGTTTTTATAAACGTGCCTTAGAACAAAACATTACTGGTGTGCATCTTAAGACAAAACGATGACACCGACATATTTTAAGATGTATCAAGACTCAAGAGTTTTATTTGTCACATACACAGTTATATACAGAATATACAACCGGCAGTGAAATGTAAACAGGTCCGCTCCATGGACAGTGCAAATTCACAGTTAAAAACACAAGGAGGAAATTATATAGAAATAGAATAAAAAGTACTAATATATATATATATATATATATATATATATACATACATACATACATACATACATACATACATACATACATACATACATACATACATACATATACATATACATATGTATATATGTATATATGTATATATATATATATATATATATGTGTATATGTGTAGAATTATGAATAATAAAGTAAAAACATTTTTTTAAAAGTGGAATAAAATAAGTGAAATAAACTATGCAGTGAGTAAACTGTAGACTTATAAATATGTGGTTAAATGTACAAGCAAGTATAATGTGCAAACCGGTTTATAACAGGTTGTTACACAGTAACAACGAGAACAGAAAGTGCAGTGCAATGTCAGTGCAAGCTGCTTTCAGTTAAAATAGCTCAAATGTGCAGCTTAAGCCTTGTCTGTGAAACCAGAGGTTAATGTTCCAGCAGCATAGTGCTATTGTAGATATTCAAGAATTTTTTTTTTTTTTTTTTTTTTTTTTAAATCATGTGTAATCGTATTTTGGGTCTAGGCATCCTGGAAATGGGGTCCTAATGGCCACGGCGCAGTTTTACTGGTCAACTGTGACTCTGAGACCTCATACAAGAAGAAAGTGGACAGTGAGAAGGATGAGATCAGTAAAGTCTCGGGTGAGTGTGGGCAGGTCTGGTGTGATATGGGAGGAATTTAAGTCTTGCCGCAGATATTTGTTATGTGTAAATAGACTTTGTACCAAACCCATGTTTAAACAGTGTAGCAAAATTATTAATAATGAAGAATCATTTTCGCATTGCAAGTTCAGTGAATACTTTCAACCTTTCAATTAAATCAAACTACTCAGTGTTAAAAAATATCCATACTTTTGAATTAGGTGCACATTTTCACCCAGAAGTTTTTTTTTCTGTGCATATTGAGCTATTTAGCTTTCTTAACATTGCACTTTACTCTACTCTTCAAATGCCATGCTGTGTAAAGCAAGAGAGAATTTTTATAATAAATGTTTTATTTTATTTTTTTTTTTTTTAATTTTTATGGCAGATTTGAACGACATGTCCAAGATGATCTTGCGCACCAACGGGCCGTCTCAACTTCCTGAAGGCTATAAACTGAGCATGTACATCTCGCAGACCACTTCAGAGAGCGTGAGAGTCTTTAGACCTCGGACAAATGTACAAAAAGACAACGTGTGGAGTGAGTAGACACAAACACCTGCAAAAAATACAATAATATTTTAATTAAGGATGTCCCAAGCCGATCACAAGGATCGGTGTCAAGGCCAATTATGTATGTCTATACACACACCGATCAGGCATAACATTATGACAGGTGAAGTGAAAACAGTGATTAACATCACAGCACCTGTTAGTGTGTGGGATATATTAGACCGCAAATTAACATTTTGTCCTCAAAGTTGATGTGTTAGAAGCAGGAACAATGGGCAAGTGTAAGGATTTGAGCAAGTTTGACACGGGCCAAATTGTGATGGCTAGATGACTGGGTCAGAGTATCTCCAAAACTGCAGCTCTCGTGGGGTGTTCCCGGTCTGCAGTGGTCAGTATCTATCAAAAGTGGTTCAAGGAAGGAACAGTGGTGACCCGGCGACAGGGTCATGGGTGGCCAAGGTTCATTGATGCATGTGGGGAGTGAAGGCTGGCTCGTGTGGTCCGAGCAAACAGACGAGCTACTGGAGCTCAAATTGCTCAAGAAGTTAATGCTGGTTCTGATAGAAAGGTGTCAGAATACACAGTGCATCACAGTTTGTTGCGTATGGGGATGCACAGCTGCAGACCAGTCAGGGTGCCCATGGTGACCCCTGTCCACCGCCGAAAGCACCAACAGTGTGCATGTGAGCATCAGAACTGGACCACGAAGCAATGGAAGAAAGTGGTCTGGTCTGATGAATCATGTTTTCTTTTACATCACGTGGATGGTCTTGTGCGTGTGTGTTGCTTACCTGGGGAGCACATGGCACCAGGATGCACTATGGGAAGAAGGCAAGCCGGCGGAGGCAGTGTGATGCTTTGGGCAATGTTCTGCTGGGAAACCTTGGGTCCTGCCATCCATGTGGATGTTACTTTAGCACGCATCACCTACCTAAGCATTGTTGCAGACCATGTACACCCTTTAATGGAAGCGGTATTCCCTGGTGTCTGTGGTCTCTTTCAGCAGGATAATGCTCCTGCCACAAAGCACAAATGGTTCAGGAATGGTTTGAGGAGCACAACAACGAGTTTGAGGTGTTGACTTGGCCTCCAAATTCCCCAGATCTCAATTCAAATCGAGCATCTGTGGGATGTGCTGAATCCGATCCATGGAGGCCCCACCTCACAACTTACAGGACTTAAAGGATCTGCTGCTAACATCTTGTTGCCAGATACCACAGCACACCTTTAGGGGTCTAGTGGAGTCCATGCCTCGACGAGTCAAGGCTATTCTGGCAGCATAAGGGGAACCAACACAATATTAGGACATATTGTTTCTAAAGCTCTAAATTATATATTATAAAGAGCTGTAGAACTGTTCTTGAAAATTTTACCTTGTGTCCACTGAAGAAAACCGGTTAAGGAAATGAGGATAAAGAATTTAAAAAAGTACCAGAAAGTAAGTAAATGTAAAAAATGACAATTAGGTTTTAAATGTGTAACAATTTAACATGTGTTGTGCATATTGTGAAATTTTATGGTGGATGAAAACCATTGGGAGAATTTTTCACCTAGATGTACATAAGGTGGTGGAAATTGTTAACAGTCTATGTATAAATATAATATACAATTGATTAAATAGATGAAGCAAAAACCAAATAGATTACAAAGGAACATCAATGCTTTACTGAATGGCTCCTCTTCCTTGTACCAGAGCACAAACTCCTGAAGTTGTTCCTGAAAGATTATCTCATGGTGGTGGGAAAAGACAAGCTGACAAAAGAAGTGCCCTATTTGGGAGGAAAGACCGAACTGGTGTTCTATGTAGAAGGTCTTCGCTTCCCTGATAAAGACTTTGATGGGCTCATCAGCATCAACCTTAGTCTACTTGAGCCCAGTGGCAAGGTTAGTGAGAGAGAACACGGTCTGATCCTTAATGCAACCAGTAGGACACCAAACCATAACCTTCTGTTCTTGGTGCTTTTATGTTTACCTGCTTACCGCAGTAACTGTTTCAGTCTTGCAATAAAAGTTACATTGTTGTCTTCAATAAAATTCCATTCGGGTAATATAATTATCTTATAACTTCTAAATACTAATTAAATTCTTGTCCTTTTCTTTAAAGGATATCCCTGAAACACCGATCTTTACAGATAAAGTCATCTTTCATGTTTCACCCTGGATCATGACCCCTAACACGCTCCAACCCGTGGAGGTGTATGTGTGCAGGTGAGAGTGGAGCAAGTCAACACCTTCTTTAACCCTTTACGGATCATATAACGAATGATGCCATATACAGAAATATGAATTTCTAAAAATGTTGTCTAAAATTTTATTTATTATTATTATTATTATTTAATTGTTTTGGGCAGCACAAAGGATAACTACTCGTTCCTGAAGAGCATAAGGAGCCTGGTGGAGAAGAGTGGCTATAAACTGAAAATATGTCATGAGTACATGCACCGAGGTGACCGCTGGATGCAGGTCAGTGAAATTATTGGGGAAACCGCATTTAAATATTGGTAATAAATATGCAATATTGTTAAATATAAATTAAGAGATAGATGGATGGATAGATATTGAATATTGTTAAAACGTATTCATTTATTTATAAATAAATATTCAGCAAGGAGGCATTATAAATGTCTGTCACTTTTGATCAATTTAACATTACAAAAGATTTCAAATGAATGTTATTTTGTAATTTTCTATTTGCCATATTCAGCTTTGCCATCACAGGAATAAATGATAAAATATATAAGATAAAATAGAAAAGTATATGCATATTTTAAATAGATTTAATATTTCACAATATCACTGTTTTTACTGTATTTTTGATCAAATAAATGCAGCCAATATACTTACACTGTGTTCCAAGTGACACATCAGTAGGAGTTCAGTACAATAAATATTCATATTTAAATTTTTAAATTGTTTGTGTCCTCATATCTCTTTAGATAACTGATATCAATCTCAGACAGGTTTGTTAAAGGTATAGTTTACCCACAATTAATTCTCTTTGTTTTTCATTTACTCACTCTCGTTGTCCCAAACCTGTTTGAACACAAAAGATGATATTTTAAAGAATGTTGACCCATTGACTTTCCTAATATTTTCTTCCTACTATGGAAGTCAATGGCTACCATCAACTGTTTGATTACCACCATTCTTCAAAATATCATCTTTTGTGTTCAACAGAAGAAAGAAACGTCTCAGTTTGAATTGAATTGAATATTTTATTTGTCATTACACATGTACAAGTACAGTGTAACGAAATGAGTTTGGAGCAAGCCTCCGGGCCGCAGCCGACTAGTCAGGCGCCGCCACACGCTCTCCAGAAATACAAGAATGCAGTTTAGCAAGCATTACATAGCAAAACACAACTAAACATAAACATAAACATGACACAGTACACGTGGTCACGTGATGGGTTTTTTTGTATGGACTGGGGGAGGAGATAGATAACAGGCAGACGGTAGTAGTGATCAGGTTAGGTATTGTGTATGGTGCGAGTGAGTCTAGTTATGACTGTAACCTTAGTTCCCAGGAGCGTCTCTTCTACCCGCGGCATTGAACCATAACCATGTCTTTTCAGTCCCTCGACGTTACTATATACAGACGTATGGGTACTGAACACACGGGAAGACATGGGCCACTTCCACGATCTCGATACCTCAGTGTGGCGATCCGTGAAAAACGGCAAAGCCCTGCGTGGAGGCTGAACCGATCGAGCCTGCTTTTTACTGAGGCGCGCTCACTTTGATGTTCGTGTGGCCAGTCAATGTTTAGTTTGGCTACTGCTCTGCTCAGGACCTCCATGAGCTCATCACTAGCAGGGGTCTGAAGTGGCGGCCTCGTCAGAACTGGATAACTGTAGCGCCGCAGCCGCCCCCCTGGGCGGGAGAAACCACAGCACGGGCACCCGAACCCAGAGAAGCGGCACTGGATCTGACAGGTGAAGGCAAAGAAAGGGCTGGGCCCGTCTCCAACCCCTCTGACAGATCCATCTGTGACCCCCACGACATAAGCCGCCCCTGGGCCTCGGCCGCATCAGGACCCGTGCCGCGAGGAACGCAAGCCGCGGTGCCCTCCTCGAAGAGTGCCCGGTGGGATCGCAGCACGTGAAGAGGCAGCGCCTCACAATGCTCGCAGCCGGCCCCCTCGAGAGCTGACTGCGCGTGCTGCTCACCCAAACAAACAACACACATCAAATGTGTATCCCCACTAGTAATGTAGCGGGCAGGGAGGGACACACTTTCTGTAATGCTGTTTGCTCTTCATTACAATCTCTCAAATGTCAGTGTGTATGATTTTGTGTACTTGAAAATAACAAAAGTCAGAAATAAGACACAAACAAAGAGCTGACAGAGACAATAATACATAGAGCCCTTGCTGAAGACGACAGAAGCTGGAGGCGTGTGTTTGCCGATATGCTTTATAGTTGCCGGGTCTATGACGTCCCCCGCCTATGACGTTCCATCTCTCCATTGGACTGATTACACACATGCTTCACGACGCAATCACGCAGAGGCGTTCCCATTGCGGTCCTTGAAAAGGAACTCAAACAGGGTTCTCTCTCTCTCTCTCTCTCTCTCTCTCTCTCTCTCTCTCTCTCTCTCTCTCTCTCTCTAGGATGAGCTTGAGTTTGGCTATATTGACTCTCCCCATCATTGGTTCCCTGTTGTATTGGATTCTCCTCGTGATGGAAACCTTCGGGATTTCCCCTACGAGTCCATTCTGGTAAGTGAGAACAGTTCAAGAGCATTTCATTCATTTCACCCTCATGTTGTTACAAACCTGACCTTTTCACATTTTTTTGATGTGATGGCATCAAGATATGGTCGCATACTAATCTAAAGAGGTTTAGAATCACTAAAACATTGCGTCACAGGGGCCAGACTTTGGGTATGTGACACGGCAAGCTTTGAATGAGGAGGTGAGCAGTCTGGACTCCTTTGGTAACCTGGAGGTTAGTCCACCAGTCACAGTGAACGGGAAAAGTTACCCACTTGGCAGGATTATCATTGGAGTGGCGTTCCCTACGTAAGTACCACAGCTGTACCCTCTAATAGTAACCACAACTAAAAACATTGACATTATTTACTTGACTTCATGTTGTTCCAAACAATATACAAGTTGATTAATCAAATTACTACTAATCATTGAGAATATTTGTTTAATTTTAAGTGCAACAGGTGGTCGCAACATGACCCAAGTCGTCCAGGATTTCCTGTGGGCACAAAAGGTTCAAGAGCCAATAGCGCTCTACTCTGATTGGCTGGTTGTGGGTCATGTGGACGAGTTCATGACCTTCGTCCCAGCCCCTGACCGAAAGGTAAACCGATATGTTCAGAATGGCATACTAACATACACAACCTAAATGAAGATTTATGTTTTTGAAATAAGTCTCTCATGCTCACCAAGGCTGCATTAATTTGATCCAAAATAAATTGTTTTCTATTGTAATGCATTTTAAAATGAATGAATTAATGAATCCATACATGCATGCATGCATGCATACAGTACCTGTCAAAAGTTTGAAAACATTACTATGCTCATCAAGCCTGCATTTATTTGATCAAAAATACAGGGAAAACAGAAATATTATTACAATATAATGGTTTCCTATTTTTAATATACTTTAAAATATTAAATATAAATTTATTTCTGTGATCCAAAGCTGAATTTTCAGCATCATTACTCCAGTCTTCAGTGTCACATGATTCTTCAGAAATCATTCTGATATGCTCAACATTTTTTGCTGCTTAATATTTTAGTGGAAACTGTGATATACTACCTTTCAAAAGTTTGGGGCTTGTAAGATTTATTGAAATTAATATTTTTATTCAGCAAAGATGCATTAAATTGATCAAATAAAGCAGCTTTGGTGAATATAAGAGAAATGGTCATCATTTTATCATTTAATTATTCTAAACTTTTGACCAGTAGTGTACTGTTCTTATATTTGCAGTATGTAACGTTTGGACCATTTTTTTTTTTATTTGACTAACAAGACAAAAATTTTTTACAAAATTGCAGAGATGATAACCGGATTCTATTTGTAGACTCAAATAAAATAAAACCAAAGCAAGCTGTGATGTTTTAAATGTTCAGAAATTCCGGTTGCTGTTGGCCAGCCCTGACGCTGGATACAAAGTTTTCAAAAGCTTACAACTCAAGGGACATGGAAAAGCTGAAATGTTTCAAGGTAAACGCTCACTAATTTTCTATTTCAAATAGTTGTTCACTGTCCACCAAAGTTCATATTCTAGATAACATTTTTACTTGAACAGGTATGCCAGAGGCCATCTCTGTTAATGAGATCCTGAGTGACAAAAAGCTACAGGCTGAAAACCGATACGTGCAGGTCAGTGAGATGAGCAACATTCACAAATTACACATGTATGCAGAAATAATAATGATGGCATCATATAATCTTTCACTCAGAACTGTATTGACTGGAACAGAGACGTGCTGAAGAAAGAACTGGGGTTGGATGATGAGGACATCATCGATTTGCCCATCCTGTTTAAAGTGATAGAAGAGGAGGAAGTGAGCCCCAGGGCCGTGGCTTACTACCCTGACATGGTACAGCACATCATCTAGAACTTATTGAAAGTCCATTCACCGTTTGACCACCTGCTTTTTCTTTTAATGGAAAATGAGATGGTCAAAACCTACACATAACACTGCGTCCTATCACGATGTGATGCAATAAGAATCCAGCGTGTGTCCACACCATGGCCCTAATCATGTCTTAGACATTGGGGGGGGGACCAAAGATTTAGTTTTTTTGTTGTTGTTTCTGTGTGTGGGGAAGGGGGTATTAGTCTTATTGGTTTATTTAAAGGAATTAAATTTATTAAAGGATTAAAATGAATTTTAAGGAAATAAATAAAAATAAAATAAGAACTGTAAAAGTTCCAGGTCTATTGTAGTTATGGTAAGTAAACTATTTGCAAATTATTTTTTAAATATGCACACATTCACTCTTATTTTCATCTGCCTAATTCACCTTCAGTTATGATTTACATAATCTCATTTTTTATTAAAAATGGTAAAATGGACCAAATCAAGTAAAATATGACAGTCAAGTAGTCTGCATCAAGTTTTTTTTTTTAATTGTAAAACAGTTGTCAAATATGAAATGTTTAGCTACTTGAATCTAACGACGCACTCATTCACTGCTATAACAGTAAGCCCTGCCTTCTTTGATTTGATTGGCCATCTCACTCATTCTGACAGTGACGAGTGCTGTTCGACCGGTGAGGCAGACCAGTGATGCCTTTTATCATGTGTTGCATTGTGTCTGGTTAGGACGCAGTGTTCATTAAGTATCATTAACCTATTCTACCAAACGTAATGCACATTAATAAAACCAGGCTTGATAAGCTACTTGTTTTTTGTTTTTAATGCATTACCTGTATTAACCCTCAGGTAAACATGATCGTGTTGGGGGATCAGCTGGGTATCCCAAAACCTTTCGGGCCCCAGGTGAAGGGCCGGTGTGCTCTGGAGACAGAGATGTGTTCTCTTCTGGAGCCTCTAGGCCTCAATTGTACCTTCATTGATGACTTTGCCACATACCACAAACTACTGGGGGAAGTTCACTGCGGTTCCAATGTTCTTCGACAACCATCCCCTTTCAGATGGTGGAACCTAGAGCTGTGAGAGAAAGAGAGAGAGAGAGATACTAGGAAGAAGAGAGACCTGTCAAGTGCCTACTATGTCTAAAGCAGGATTAATGGGTGTTTAAACTAGTTAATTCTAGCAATAAACCATGCATACCGCCTTAACCTTTAAACAAAATGGAAACTGTCATAATTTACTCACCATCATGTTATTCAAGCAGCCAAAGAGCTGTCAAGCTCCAAAAAAGATGAGAAAGTACCTCAAAAGTCATTCGTCTCACTATGCACAACATGTTCTGAAGTTGTACAACAGTTTTCTGTTACAGACTGATGCCTATTCACTGAAAATCCCCTTGTGTTGCACCCGCACATTGAGATGTGAGAGCGATGGATTTCAGCAAATGCAACAAAGGGCCCTATCATACACCCAGCACAACGCAATTGCTTTTTTGCTAGTTTCAGCCTGACACAGTTATCATTTTCACGTTCTGCACCGCGTTGTTTAAATCGCAAATGCACTCACGAACCCATCTGTTCACCCATGGGTGCGCTGGTCTGAAAATGAGGTGTGTTCAGGCGCATTATTTTGAGGCAACTGAAAACAACTGCATCATTGATCAATAAAAACCTGGTCTAAAGTCAATGGCGCAGTATTTATTTATTTTTTGTTATATATAGCGCATGTTAGTAATGTGCCTATAGGTGGATCCACAACACGCGTACACTCTTCTTTATTACACACACAGGGACATGCATTTTAAATATTAAAAATAAAAGGATTCCCCTCTGGAGTAGCATTCAGTTTTTCCGCTGGCAAATTCTACCATATAAATGGCGACTCCGCCATGGTGCAAGTGCAGCTGGCTTTTAAAGGGAATGGGAGATGAGACTCTGATTGGTTTATTGCACGTTACGCCCAAAACACACCCATGACTCATTAAGAGAATAGAGACAACCCTTTTAGACCATGTGCCGACCATTTTTCCCGTCGTTAAACTAGTAAAAGTGCACCTGCGCCATGTGCTTTAGCCCATTCGCTCAGATTGTTAAAATAGGGCCCTTTGTGAGCAAATTATATACTTTTGGAATGACATGAGTGTGAGCAGATGATGACAATTTTGTGATTTTTAAAAAAAAATTTATAGTTTTTTTTTTTTTGTAACACTTTACAATAAGGTTTAATTTGTTAACATTAATGCATTAACTAACATGAAATAACCAAGAGCAATACATTTGTTCCTATATATGTTAACTTGTTAAATACAGCTGTTAATGTTAGTTCACAGTGCATTAAATCATGTTAACAAATACAAGTTTTTGATTTTAATAATGTATTACTTGAAATTAACATTAACAAAGATCAACAAATTCTGTAAAGTGCAGTTCACTATTAGTTCATGTTAACTAAAGAAGCCTTATTGTAAAATGTTACCAGTTTTTCAAATTCTAACTTTGGCCTTTAAAATAAATAAGGGCTTACAATTACCAATAATGTTTTGAGAGTGGTTCAAATGAATGTTAACCACTTAGAGCTGAAGAAAAGTCTATGACACATGAATGTTCACTCTGTGTCGCCTCTTACGAATAATGATTTTATAACTGGTGATTTTCCAAAATAATATACATTACAGCAATAAATAAACATTTCATGAACCCTTTGATCTTTATTAAACATGATTTCTCTGGTTTTATTACAAAAAAGGAGAAAACGTCTTATTTACAGTAAAACATTTCATAAAACTAGCATAATAAGCACTTGTAAAAGAGAACACAATCACTTGCAGAAAGCAGTCGGTGTTTGTTTGGAATGAGTTTGTGCTTAATGTGCAAACGCATTATGTACAGTTTGACCAATCAGCAGAGATCCAGGGCTCTAACACAGCTTTAAGTATGGATTCACCCACCCAAAAATATTTTTCCCTTCTCCATGTACAATTTTATATGCATCACCCCTGAAAGTGCCTACAGCACAATTTAGAAGCAAAAATCCTTAAAAAAAAAAAAAAAAAAAGTACTGGGATGTTAGTTGTACAAAAGTACCATGGCATTTTGATGTTTTGACACCTTTTTAAACCTAGGTAGTGCCATGTTTCTACTATGATGGTAATACCATGGTATTCTTTGAAATAAGTATATACAGTAAATACCGTGGTATTTTAAGTAGCTGTAAAAGTAGCTGTGTATTCTGACAATTTTTTGCAAACAACATTAATATTTCATTTTATTAGAGCAGATATTCTGACAGTGACTGATGTTTTTAATGTCACAGTTTTGGATAGTTGCTTAGAATAATTTGTCACATTTACAGCTTGTGATTGGCTCAAAAAAACCTGTATCCCATAAGCCAATGAGATGAATGGGAATGCTAACAGATAGCATTAACATAGTACTGAGTGTAAAAACGAAAACCTTGACTATACGATCTGAAACAGATTTTCTCAACAAAAAAAAAAAATCTGTTTAAAAACAAAACAAAATGTCCACCGTTTTTTTATTGAGCATAAACCATCCATTGAGTATATTCTCTGACCTAGTGTTTTAATGTCCATATCTACCATCATATATATCTGCAGTTTCATCAGTTTTACATTCATATTGCTCACTTGCCATATAAGCTAAAAAGGCTTCAGGACTGTAATATATCTGACCCTTCAATCTGCACAGCAGGCTTTAAAACATGAAACCACAAACATGAAGCTATTACATTAGTGTACAGTTTACACACACGTCAGTTTTACCACAAGCAGCTGTGGCCATACAAAATATGTTGATCAGTAAAACAGCATAATCTTAATAAATAATTTAAAAACATACAGCATCTCACACCTGATCTATTTGTTTTGTCATAAATTATAATGCCTATAATGTTTCTTGGACAGGATCTGAAATGGCTTAACACTAGAAGAAACACCTAACCGAAGAACAACATTTAACATTTACCTATATTCATTTTCAACATCATTACTCATTACTGACACAAAACGCAACCGAACAGAACCACACACAGATGTGTATTACAGTGCTTTGTGGGTCCGTGTATATTTTAAGCATGACGGGTTGAGGTCGAACCTCATTTGTTATTCTGAAAGATGCCGAAAGCTTGAGACAGCTTACCACCCCCCGTTACTAAAAGATCTACACACCACAGTGAGCCTCAATAAATAAATAAATGACAAATAAAAAAACAAACCCACACAATGAGGGCCGAAAGACAGAAAGACAGAAAGAAAGAAAGAAAGAAAGAAAGAAAGAAAGAAAGAAAGAAAGAAAGAAAGAAAGAAAGAAAGAAAGAAAGAAAGAAAGAAAGAAAGAAAGAAAGAAGCAAGCAAGCCTATGATAAGGCCATGATAATCATGCATGATTGATTTCCCAGCTGGCAGCTCTTCTCTGTTGTTCTAAACGTGTACCAGGCAGGCTTGCTCTTTTGCCTATAGACCAACAGCCACATGACAGATGATAAAGGGGTGGAGTCCTTACAAGAGCGCGCTGATATTCTGATGCACACTTGCCCGACTGTACGCCGCGGGCTGGAACTAGTACTTCACACCCTTTCACATCCGTGTCTCGAGGAACTCTTGTGAGCACATCGAATGTCCGCTGCGAAGGGCTGCTTATGGAAATGCTGTGAATAAGGCATATGATTCATGAGAATAAGATACATTAACATATATGAATGTATACATACATACATACATAAAAGTTTGGAAACATTACTATGCTCATCAAGCCTGCATTTATCTGATCAAAAATACAGGGAGAACAGAAATCTTATTACAATTTAACATAATGGTTTCCTATTTTAATATACTTTAAAATATAATTTATTTCTGTGATCCAAGGCTAAATGTTCAATCAGCCATTCCTCCAGTCTTCAGTGTCACATGACCCTTCAGAAATCATTCTAATATGATGATTTGCTGCTTTATCGTTTTTAGAACCTGTGATACTTTTTTTCAGGATTCTTTGATTAATAAAATGTTTAAAAGAACAGCATTTATTTAAAATAGAAATCTTTTCTAATAATTCATGAAAGAAACCCGAAAGGCTGTATATATATTATATTACATTACATTACATTTATGCATTTGGCAGACGCTTTAATCCAAAGCGACTTACATTGCACTCAAGGTACACATTTTTACATTTTGTCCGTTCTTGCTTTCTCTGGGAATCGAACCCATGACCTTGGCGTTGCTAGCACCACACTCTTATTGTTGAGATTAACACTAAGATTAGTAAATGCTGTAGAACTATTATTCTTTATTATTTATTGTTAACTAATCTAGTTAACAAAAGAAACCTTATTGTAAAGTGTTACCAAAACTTCTGAAATCTTACTGACACCAAAGTGCAATTTTATAAATGCATACAATGTCATGCTACATTACAAATAGCAATGCAACTAAAAAATAAAACATAAAATCATAAATGAGGCCATTAAAAGGTATAATATTAAATGACATTCATATAGACCTTTTGCGCCAGAGAAACAAGCGCACGGCCATCATTAGAATTTTGTGTTTGAACCTATTTTGCGATAGCTCTGTATATTTCTATGGCATCGCTGTGGAAGAGTAAGTGGATTTACTTGTAGTGTTAATGAAAATTATCATGAGCATTGTAATGTTTGAAGTGGATTTCATAAGAAATGTCAGTAGACCGGGAAGATTTTAAAATAAGCAGTTAATTCATAAAGCCGTAAGATCTTATCTTTATGCTGTGGAAATAGAAACTGGAAGACAACATAAGTGCAGCACTGAAAAGAGGCAGGGCTACATAAGGTCTATAGGCCCCATGAACATATCATCATAGATATAATCCTCATTTTTGCTTTTCCTAACCTGTTGATGGACATCAATGAAGTCATCTACAGCCTACAGGACAGCTAGCAGTTCTGTGTAGGACAAACACACACAGGCACACTGTGTCACAGATGATTTAGTTGAGTAAACAAATATCAAGATCAACTACATTAGATCTGATGTTCAAGAGCAGTTCTACAGGTACAGAGAGAGAGAAATGGTCATGCTATGACTTTAAAGGGGTCGTATCGAGCATGTTAATCAACATTAGTCATAGTTCATAATTATAATTTAGCTTCTCATGACCTTCTCATGATCTTCCACCATCCCTGACACCATTTTATTCTGCTCTGGCTGTAAGACTATATAAACATCATCTTTAGGACTAGGATATTTTTGAGGCCAAGCTCATTTCTTACCGAGTGTTGTCTCTCTGTTTTTGGGCGTAGAGGTTCAGACTGCTGTCGAATGGGACCTACAGTGAAACGGACGACTGTTACAGTCACACAAATACAAACTATATGAACTGTACCACAGTGAGAAGGCCAGAAATCACCTTTTTATACGGGAAATACAGATTTAATCAGTGTAATTATCCTTAGCTAAACATAAAACTATTAAAAAGGTTTTTGGTAATAGAAATGAAGCTGAAATAAAATATTAGATGAAAAACTTAAACTTAAAATGGGTTAGTTCACCCAAAAATTTATATTCTGCTATTAATTATTCACCCTCAGATTTAATTTAGTCTTTTATTCACATATAAACATTTATTAGTGAACATAAACAAACCTGCTTGACACACAAGAACAAACCTCATTGGTTCTTGAAGCTCAAACGTGCTGCGTGACACGAGAATGAACCTCATTGGTTCTTGCTGAAGCTCAAACGTGCTGCGTAACACGAGAATGAACCTCATTGGTTCTTGCTGAAGCTCAAACGTGCTGCGTGACACGAGAATGAACCTCATTGGTTCTTGCTGAAGCTCAAACGTGCTGCGTGACACGAGAATGAACCTCATTGGTTCTTGCTGAAGCTCAAACGTGCTGCGTAACACGAGAATGAACCTCATTGGTTCTTGCTGAAGCTCAAACGTGCTGCGTGACACGAGAATGAACCTCATTGGTTCTTGCTGAAGCTCAAACGTGCAGCGTAACACAAGAATGAACCTCATTGGTTCTTGCTGAAGCTCAAACATGCTGCGTCACACGAGAATGAACCTCATTGGTTCTTGCTGAAGCTCAAACGTGCTGCACAACACGAGAATGAACCTCATTGGTTCTTGCTGAAGCTCAAACGTGCTGCGTGACACGAGAATGAACCTCATTGGTTCTTGCTGAAGCTCAAACGTGCTGCGTAACACGAGAATGAACCTCATTGGTTCTTGCTGAAGCTCAAACGTGCTGCGTGACACGAGAATGAACCTCATTGGTTCTTGCTGAAGCTCAAACGTGCAGCGTAACACAAGAATGAACCTCATTGGTTCTTGCTGAAGCTCAAACGCGTGCTGCGTCACACGAGAATGAACCTCATTGGTTCTTGCTGAAGCTCAAAGCGTGCTGCACAACACGAGAATGAACCTCATTGGTTCTTGCTGAAGCTCAAACGTGCTGCACAACACGAGAATGAACCTCATTGGTTCTTGCTGAAGCTCAAACGTGCAAGGCGTGACACGAGAATGAACCTCATTGGTTCTTGCTGAAGCTCAAACGTGCTGTGTAACACGAGAATGAACCTCATTGGTTCTTGCTGAAGCTCAAACGTGCTTGCGTGACACGAGAATGAACCTCATTGGTTCTTGCTGAAGCTCAAACGTGCTGCGTAACACGAGAATGAACCTCATTGGTTCTTGCTGAAGCTCAAACGTGCTGTGTAACACGAGAATGAACCTCATTGGTTCTTGCTGAAGCTCAAACGTGCTGCGTGACACGAGAATTAACCTCATTGGTTCTTGCTGAAGCTCAAACGTGCTGCGGAACACGAGAATGAACCTCATTGGTTCTTGCTGAAGCTCAAACGTGCTGCGTAACACGAGAATGAACCTCATTGGTTCTTGCTGAAGCTCAAACATGCTGCGGAACACGAGAATGAACCTCATTGGTTCTTGCTGAAGCTCAAACGTGCTGCGTAACACGAGAATGAACCTCATTGGTTCTTGTTGAAGCTCAAACGTGTTGCGTTTGATTCTGACCGTGAGCGTGGCATTGTTAGCATCATGTTCTACAGTTTGAGCTAAATGGATGCTAATGCTAAAGCTTTACAGGTGTATAATATTTACAGTAAAATAAAAGAGAGGTCAATATAATTCTAGCCTCCTCAATGTAGAATTTACACACAAAAGTCTAATAACTTTTCATAGTCAAACATTTAAATTATCATTATATAATATCACAAATGTTTGCTGGGTTGTTCACAAGTTGGGAGGTGAAATGTTTGTTTTATCTCACCGTGTGAACTGCTCTGACTGGCACTAGCAGAGCCGTCTTCCAACCACACAGTGCTGTATGAAAATGAATCTCGTTTGTGAGGCGTCCCTGCTGAAGACAGACTGTCCTGTGTTCCAGAAAAATGAAAAACATACGCAAATAACAGAACCAGTCAGTCTTGCCAAATTGAGGTGTATTAATATTTCTGTTCAGGCAATTAAATGCAAATTCCAAAGCGCCCATATGCATTTGGCTAACATTTAAATATAGGTTGTCTTTTCAGTTTTTATGTATGTTCTAGTATGTACTACTTTTTATCCAGTGACAAAAATTTGAGCATACTGTAGCTATCGAATCATGTATTAATGAATAATGAGTCATAGGTGGATGTGGCCGCACCAGTCCCGTGTCGTACTCTGTCGCTTCATGTTCCTGCTCGTTCTCCTCCACCACACTAGTGAAGCTACTGGCATTGGACGAGGAGCGAGAAAGGTCCTGGGACTCTGGGATAGAAGGAGCTCGACAGCACAGGGCGGAACTACAGGACAAACACACACACATATGCACATATACAATGACAAATGAACCTGAAGTAATTAACTAACCACCCTTAAAGTGCCCCTATTATGCTTTTTTGGATTTTACCTTTCATATTGTGTGTAATATAACTGTTTGTGGATGTAAAATGTCTGCAAAGTTTCAAAGATCAAAGTGCACGACAAATGGAGTTATTGTCTACCAAAAGAAAGAAAAGCTTATGAATTGCCTGAAACAAGTCAGTAATTCCAGTCTTACTTCATGTATAGGTTTGTAACCAGTTTACATAATGCTTGGTCTTCATTGGCTGCCTACGAACAACATCTACTTTGACCCACCCTCAAACACCGTAGTTTTAGAGTTTGGTTTGTGTTGTCGACATGTCAAGAAGCCCCAGTTTTCTGTACCGCCAAAGCAAATCCACTTTGCATGCACTTCCAAAGCATGAGGACTCATGCCCAAATTGATATGGTTAAACCAGCACCATTATTACTGTTCGTTTCAGTGTGTATCAAGTGCTGAAATTCAGATATGGCAATGGCCGTTTAGCTTCTGACATGCTCTGTAAGTGGCAGTCAGTAGACAACAATCATAACAAACTGGGCCACTGGACCAATCAGAGCAGAGTAGCTCTTGGACAGGAGAGGTTTAGAGAGACCGAATCCATAAACAAAACAGTTTTAGATGCAGTTTCTGTGAGAAAAGAGGTGACGCTGTGTATACTATGAAAAAAATGTAAGTGTTTTTTGACCTTGGATGCATGTAAACCTATTGTGGGAGACCTTCAAAACAAAATTAGGAATGTTTCAAATTACATAATAGGGACACTTTAAATGCATATGGTTAATGATTAGATGCATATTCTTTTTGATCAACATATCACCAAACACAAATCATCTGCACATTAAAAGCAAAAGTAGCTCACTTTTTGATCTTTGCACTAGCTAAGTCCATGTGGTTAAAGGGTGTTGCTTAGGCTGTATTTTCATATTGCATAATGATAATGGTGAATGTTATGACAGAATCATGGGCCACATTCATGTTTTGTGATTACAGATGCAATTTCTCAATGCATTCATAGCAGTTTTTATTACTAATGACTCACTGAGAAACTAGTAAAACTATCACACGCTTTTGAACTAACATAAGGGAAAGCAAATATCTATTATTTGCATTTGGGAGTGGTTTTGTGCAGCCTTTGAACCAAACAAGGAGGTCTGTGAGCAACTGCAATTGTTCCCTTTGAACAAGTTACCTAACCTCAGGTTATAGAATATTTGCTTACTACACATGAACATATTCAACTTTGAGGATATTTAATTACATGTATAGATGTAATATAAACAGTATTAAAAAAATGTATTAGAATAATACCAGTGTAATGGTATTATATTTATAATAAGGATATATGATTTTGATGCACATACACTACCGTTTAAAAGTTTGGGGTCAGTATGATTTTTTTCCCTTCAGCATATTTGCATTAAAGGATGCATTAAATGAATCAAATGTGACAGTAACAACTTTACACTTTTGAACTTTCTATTAAGAAAATATTAGAAGATTATTAATAAGAACTACATCTTGAGCAGTAATTCAACATATTAAAATGATTTCTGACAGATCATGTGACACTGAAGACTGGAGTAATGATTCTGAACATTCAGCTTTAAATTATATTAAATTAGAAAATATATTAAATTAGAAAACAATTATTATTTAAAATTGTAATATTTCACAATATTACTGTTTTACTATATTTATGATCAAATAAATGCAAAAACTGAGGGAAAAACTGGATAATCCATACACAATTTGGGGTTAAAGGAGGACCCTGCATTAGATTAGAGTGTGATTACATGCAAACAGTGTTTTCAGTGGTGCTCACCCAAACTTGGTGGTCGGCATCTCAGGTGAGCTCTGATTGGACGAGTTGTCTAATCTGAGGTCTTGAATGGTGTGTCCACCATCAGATGCCCTCTGTGGACTAGGGGACACCTCTCGACTGCTGGAACATAATGATCTTAATTATTGTTTTCAGAACTGCAGTTTCTGAATGAACCATAACATGACACAAAATAAAAAAAAAAAAAAAAAAAAAATTATATATATATATATATACATTTTCAGATACTTACTGACCTTAACACACAGTAAAGTGTAATCATTTTATAACGGCTTGTATTAAGTAATGTTTTATGGAAACTACTTAAAGCATCTTCCCCAAGAATTTCTGACCTTTATTTTTTCTTTGTTATGAAGACACTTTTTTAAAACACAAATTAAAATAAAACATGCTGTCAAGTCATAAACTGCATTTGAATGTATTTTAGAATAAATTAACAGACTATGTTTGTTCTAAACCTTATCATACAATGGCTTCAATTGTCAATATAATCGTCTGCTCAGCTTACCTTCTCTCCTGAACCTCTTGTATATTCTCAATCCCAATGGCGCTGCTCCTCCTGGAACTGAACGGACCGGATTTCTTACGGGTTGGGCTTTTTCCAGGAATAATCAGGGACTGTGGAGAAATCACAATTGTATCAGATTTTGATTAATGCCACTGTCATTTCTTCAATATTCAAATTTCTTACCATATTACACTATTTTTAATTAATTTTTTATCTTTACTAATTTTAAGGTGGATTTTATATGCATTTTTATTATTATTATGCCAACATAAAGCACTTTGAATTACCATTGTATATGAAATGGTTTGGGTAAATCAACTTTGCTGTGTCTATTGTCATTTGGGTGGTGGATTTATGATTTATGATTAAACACAAAGATATCAGGTATGATATCAGATATGATATACCGGTAGACGGTTAACCGGTAGAGATTTTGGACTATCGCCTCTATTGCAGTTATGCTTATGTAACGTTGCTGTGCTGCACGGTCACGAAAGCTTATCGTTTGCATCTGTTTCTAAGCACTGTGTATGTGTCAAAGTGACCATGTATAAGTGAACGTTAACAGATGAGAAAGAACTGATAAACTAAGAAAGAACAATTGACTAGTATAATGGATCCATGCATTCAGTCTTAAAGTGACAGCATCCAAATTTACCTGCTGTCATAGACTGTAAAAAAATATGGACGTAGTGTCCGTGATGTCACCCCTAGGATTCTGAAGAGCAGTTCTGAAGCGTAAAGGCTGGCCGTTGCCATCTTGGCAGCGCGTCACTCCCGGATAACTGACAATGGGCAAAGAAGCGGGATGTGGGCGGAGCTGAGGTGATGCGATGACTAACAGACAGCGGATTAATGGCTATCCACCGGTCACTAAACATGGCCAAAATTTTAAACAAACGAGTTGGACGTATGACAAATACAGGATTTGAATAAGTTTCGGAAAGGTTTTTTTTCCTGAGTATGGCTCTGTATGACATAATTAAGGAAATAATTAAATGGTCCTTAATTATGCAGAACTTTAAGGCTTTATATAAATGTAAATGAATGAGAAAAAATTCACCCCCTCACAGTTGTCATGAAGGGCAAAATTAGCCTTATATACCAAAACCACAATTTGTACCAGGCTGTAAACATGGTTTTTTCTGCAGTAAATTTGGCCATTTTAGCATGGAGCTCAATGAGATTCTGCTCCCTTCTGGAGCCTGTCTCTAGCAGCCAGTCAATGAATTGCAGTTTAAGTCACTTCTGTATTGGCTTTAAGAGAAACTGGGGGAGGTTGTCGCTTGGCTGTCATTATGCTAATTTTAATCAAACAACAACAAAAAAAGCTCTTGACTATATCAGTATATTTTATTTACACAGTAAAGACTATACATATTTATTATTTTTTTTATACATTTGATTACTTTATACATTTTATGTACAGTATTTCTAGTGCTTGAATTTTTTCATTTGTATCTTTGTTCTATTGTAGTTTGTTTTCTTTGCTCTTTCTTTACCACTGTTTATTTGTCTAAGATTGAGATTTTTTAGGCTAGTATTCGTTTTTTGAATGATGAAAATAAAAATGGCACGTAAGTGCTTATAATGTCAACAACACAAACGTATAGTGAATCGAAAGTTATCCAGGGATAATGCCATGATGTATTGAGAGTGTGTGTGTGTGCACGTTCATTTCTCTTTAGCTCCGCCCACTGCATGCCTGCACGAGTTCGGCTGTTTTCGGAAAGAATTGGTACGGTGTTTTATAAATATGATAAAACTAAAGTCTCTTCGGAGATATGAAGGATGCAGTACTACTCTATAGGTACTCAAGATTAACACGAGACTGGCAGAAACTGGGTGTTACCCTTTAAAACAAAAATAACTATATTGTGATAAATAAAATAAAATTACTCATATCGTGATATAAGATTTTGGTCATATCGCCCACCACTAATATCAGATTAGAGCAAAGCAGAAACTGGATTATCAGCAATCCACACTCGAGCAACACACTTCAGGTTACTTGATAAGACTTTGCCTGTAATTGTATGTATTGAAAAACAACTTAATGGCATGAATTCAAAATTAATCATTTCAAACCTTACAATTCATGAACTGAAGAACTAGAATCCCCAATTATCACTCTTATTATTATTATTTAAATAAGGGACGAGTCTTTCAGAGTTAATTTGATCTTAAGGTGTAACAGATCAGATCTGTGCATGAAGTCTTGCAGTGTAAATGTAGCCTAGATGACCTTGAAAACCAGATGGAAAAATCCAAGTTGACATCAAATTTAGAGTTTTGCACACGTTTGATCATTATCTGGTTCCTGGGACAGTTGTTGCAACCACACTAGCACATTTGGATGGCTAATAGGCTTTTATGTCAACCTGTCATGAAAGGTTCTCTCAGTTACTGCTGTTGCTCTTGTTGTCATAGCGATGGAGATGGGACGGTCACTTGTGGAGAGCCCCATCTGTTCCACCGACCACCATCCATACAGATCATAAGAGCTGATTACACATCAGTTTTTATCCTTTTAAATGGTGAAATGATGACGATCGGAAATGGCAGGAGAAGACCAGGTCTACCATCTGCACAGATGTGCCACGATGACAAGCACTCAAGGGTCAAACCCACTCGGAGGGCACAGCGAATGCCAGCTGCGACTCCGCCGGGCTGAGGGATCAGAGGGCATGAAGACTGGCACAAACTAAAGCTGGCACACTGTTTTGGGGCATCTCATGACAGCCTGCATTGACTTTGTGTCTTAACAATTTAAGGTCCACTGACATCCAGAAGGGTCTTCATACTCACAATTCCAGGAGTTTTGGGAGTTTCTGGTGGGTTGTGTGTAAAACTTCCACTGTGGCTTGTGGAGACGGTGTGAGGTTTCTTGTTACTGAGGCCCATAGCATCCATAGATTGACTTCTATTGCGGATAACTCGCTAGAAAGAGAAAAACGATGCATATGCATCACTGCAACGCAACACTAGAGGGCATAAGAACTGCTTATATGAGAAACAGGAGAGCAGAGTAAAGGACAGTGAAACGGAGAAAGTGGCTATGTTTGGACTAGCATACTACATACAATTACTGCAGTATGTATACTGTGAGACGTACACGCATTTTCAATATGCGCAGAATACCAGATGAGCTTAATTTGCTAAAATGTGGTAAATGTGAGTGTGTGAACACTGTAATCCACAATGCCCAGCGCTCAATTTCACCCTCCATTTCCAGTGTGCTTTTTCTATTATTTGAGTTAACTGGCTTGTGTAAAACATTTTTACACAAAAACTGTTGTGTACTGCTGTTTGAAACATTTATTTGTTCCATAATGCATACTGTTTAACATATACAAAAGTTTGTGGTCAGTACAATTTTGAGTGTTTTTTGCAAGAAATTAATGCTTTTATTTATCAAGAATGCATTAAATTGATCAGAAGTGACAGTAAGGACTTTTAAAATGTTACAAAAGGTTTCTAAATAAAACTGTCGGTTTATTAAATAATCCTTAAAGTATCATGGTTTCCACAAAAATATTAAGCAGTACAACTGTTTTCAACATTGATAATAATAAGAAATGTTTCTTGAGCACCAAATCCTAATCTCACATTTAGGATGGATAGTATACCAATTGGCATCTCTGCTATTCACCAGAACTCTTCTGTTATACATAAACATCATTTTGTCAGTAATTAATTGAACAAACACAAATCCTTTTCATTAGTTAGAGCAGTGGCTCCCAAACTTTTTAGAGCGGCGAACCCCCTGAGGCATTTAATATCCTTCTGTGTTCCCCTTCTCTTCCACTTAGACTGCAGTCACGCCTTTTCCATTAAGGGATATATTTGCCCCCTTAAATTGATTTTCAGTGCATTTTTTACCTTTATAGATACCTTTATAAAATGAATCATGTTTTAAATAAAACATTTTAAATAGAGAAATATGCAATGATGATAATCATTGATCTAAATATTAAATTAAAACCACCAGTAGGTGGCGGTTAGTCGCTGTCTTAATGCGCGAGTCATCGAGTCATTCATTCATTCAGTAATGAAGCAAGTGGCTGTATTTATGTATGGGTCATTGAATCATTGGCTCTCACGATTTGTTCAAAGCCGCAGATTCGTTCATGAAACACTGCTGTGTGTTGCACTTCTGCACTTATTTTGTTGCAAAATAGAGCAAACAATTCTGCCAATACTGTGTTTAAAATGTAGGCCTACATCAATTAATATTACCCTTTTGTTGTATAAAATCAATGTCACGTTTGCAATCATGTGGATATTTGGGAAAATTGCACTCTTGCCTGTATAATATTTTTCAACATTTTAACAATGAACTCTATGCACTCTGTTTCTATATTTGTACTTCATGCTAGTAAGTGCTAATGCCCCACTTTAACTAAGGTACATTGTCGAGAACGGCAGTAATATATTGTGATTTGCTAAGGCAGGGACTATCGTATGCATGCTGCTTGTGTGGATGCAGTTAGTTTTGACCGCAAAAGATGTGGTAATTTGATTGGATGTCATAAATATTACGGAATTTGCCTGTTAGAAATACATGCCCGATTTTAATGTTATTTTAAGGTGGGGTAGAATTAAATGAACGGCAAAATTCAGCATATTGTTCTCGTACCCCACTGGTCTCAAACTCCTGGAGGACCACAGCTCTACACAATTTAGCTCTTAAACACACCTAATCCAGCTAATCAAGGTCTTCAGGATTACTAGAAGCTTCCAAGCAGACGTTAGTTGGAGCTGGTAGGAGCTAAATTGTGCAGGGCTATGGATCTCCAGGAACTGAGTTTGAGATCACCGTCACCTCACATACCCCAGTTTGGGAACCACTGAGTTAGAGATTCAAATGGATTCTACCTTGAAAGACTCAAAGAAGCCACCACCTCCGCCTCCTCCATTCTCCAGTTTGTCGTCATCTCCTCCCAGTCCCATCATGGACTGGCTGTTCATATGCAGCTCCTCATATAAAGTCTCCAGCAGAGCAGAACGTGTCCTCTCCTGGACAACAAAAACACATTTTTAATGTAGTATGCATACTGATGCTCCCACACAAACATAAACACACACACACATTTATTCCCTTCTCACCTCCAGCTTGGCAAACTTCTCTGCTTTATAGCAGGAATATTCAGCATTGATCAGTTTGGTCAAGAGGAACTCATGAAACTCTGGACTCTAAACAAAACACAATGAACGGTGAATAAATTAGATTTATACAGTTCATTTTGTTTTTAGATTAATTATATATCAATTAAATGATTTATTAATTCACCAAGTAGTATCGCATGGAAGCTTGTTTCCGCAACAGAATAATACAATTGAAAAGATAATGCAAATTTTATCTCACAATTCTGACTTTTTTTCTCACAATTGCGAGTTATAAAGTCCAATTCTGATGGAAAAAAAGACTGACTTTAACTCGCAATTCGGACTTTATACCAAGCAATTCTGACATTATAACTCGCAACTGCCAGTTTATAAATCACACAACTCTGAGAAAAAAAGTCAGAATTGCAAGATGTCTCAATTACCTTTTTTACTTTTTATTCTGTAGCTTACATTATATCGCTTACAATTAAGAATTTTTGCAATTCATTATAAATAAAAACTATATTTAATAATATTGCACATTACTATTTTATAAAAAAAGGCTTTTCTAATTAATCATATCCAGACCTGCAAAATCTGCTGACTTTTATGAGAAAAAATCTGAATCTCTAGAATGTATTTAAACATGATGTAACTGAACTAAGAGTTATTGACACTTATTGGCAAATGAAAGCATAATCAATAAACCAAAATGCTTCATAAAGGAGCGTCAATGGGCGAAGGATGTGAAAGAACTCCAGAATAAAGATTCCATGTGAAACTAGTCATATTACATGAATCCTGGCTGAAAATATGTACCTTTTTAAAGACAGCTGGGTCTGGGAGGGCAGGACCAAAGAAAGGCACATCATCTCTTGCCGTCACAGATACCTACAATAACATAAAAGAACAGATATCAGGAGAGCTTTCAAACAGATATTTAAAGGTTCACCCAAAAATGAAAATCCTGTCATGAATTACTCACCCTCATGTCACTCCAAACCCGTGAGACCTTTGTTCGTCTTCGGAACACAAACTGAGATATTTTTGATGAAATCTGAGAGCTCTCTGACTCCTCCATAGACAGCTACTCAACTGCCACTTTCAAGGCCCAGAAAGGTAGTAAAAATAAGGTTGTTAAAATAGTCCATATGACTCCATTGGTTCAACCTTAATTTTATGAAGCGACGAGAATGCTTTTTGAGCAAAATGTATGTTTACATTTTAAATACAGTGCATCACTTTCAGGTTCTACGGTAGAGTGGCGGCTCACCATTGGCTAGTATTCTCGTTGCTTCATAAAATTAAGGTTGAACCACTGAAGTCACATGGACCATTTTAAGAAAGAAGATGAACGAAGGTCTTACGGGTTTGGAACGACATGAAGGCGAGTAATTAATGACAGAATTTTTATTTTTGGGTGAACTAACCCTTTAATTCTCTATGCACAACAAGCCATAAGTGACTAATCTATTATATTGGGAATCCTCAATGCATATTCATTCTAACAACAATCCTGAATCAACACAATCACTCCAAGTAAGCATGTGAAGAATTCCTATAACAAAGAAATGATTTATATAATCCATGGCTCAAGCTTCAGTTTGAATGATTCAAACAGGATTAATGAAGGAATTACCTTATAGAGGACATTATCAGTGCAGGCGTTCTCCACTTGCACCACTACGTAAGCGTGAAGGAAGTTTGATGCAATCATATCTGGAACAAATGGTGTATTTTCTTCTTGGAACACAATAGCCACAATGTCATTTCCTATATGCCTCTTCCTCTGGAGCTGAAATCAAGTCAATAAAACTGTGAAGTAATAAGAGGAAGCTGCTCGTAAGGTCTGTACAACAAATTTTAGATTCACTTCTTTGAAAAGACTGGCTAAAACTGAAACTCAAGCTAAACACTAAAACAGGCCATGCGCATGAAAAATGTATGTTTGTGGTCTCAAACAGAATCAACAATATTATACCAGTTTGTGAGATATATTATACCATATTTTCAACCAAAACTAGTTGTTCTAAGTGTAAACATATGCAGAAAACTTATATTTTCTCACTTAGAACAAACAAGTTTTGGTTACATTTTTTTGGGCCAGTCAGAGCCAAAAGTAAAAGTAAAATTCTAATGCCACAATAGGGAGTGCTCTTAGTAAAATCAATGAAGAAAAATTAATATGAAGATTGTCTGGGATTATTCATACAGTAACTAAATATACATTTAATTCACATGAACATGTGTTTATTTAGTAATGAAATTAGTTTTTAAATAATTAGTTGAATTATTTAGTAAAGCCCTTATGAGCGTCTTCACTTTGTTTGTCTAAAAACGCCCTTTTCCCGAGCCAGATACTAGATTCAACTTGATAAATTAAACATTAAAACAAATGGAGAATCTCACAAGGAAAACCAGTCAAATTCTGCATAAAGAAAATGACTTTGCATGCTGTTTTACGAGCATATTCCCTATTGTTGTACTACAGTTTTTCTTTTGATGTTAGGGTGAAATATGACCTGGTAAGTTCTTGATATGCTTTGTGAGATTTGCCCTTATACTGACTTTTTATTTCTTAAATTTCCCATAAAATAACAATATTGGATCATAACATTATACATATTGTGTGTGTGATTTTAGTGATTTGTGTTTTATTAGACCAATGATGTCAACGCCCTGATTTTCAGAACAATAATTAAATGTATACTTGATTTAACATGCAACAAAAGAATATTAGCATTCTGCAGGGTGTCAGTTTTATCTACCATAAACCTTCAAAGGTTTATCTGATTAGCTTTCCTCAGTTGAACTGCTCATTCGTTTCCTTCACAGCTTGCCCATAAATACTTATTAGAGAGTACTGTCATAACAAAAAAATAGTTCAGTCATTCACAAGTTCAAAAGAAAACTGCTTATCATCAAAGTGTTCAGGAAATTAATAAGACATACTGAAGCACGTTTACAGCCCTGTGGCAAACATCAGTCAAAACGATGTTTTCAGATAGAAACAAACCATTTTAAGGCAAAAACAAATTTGTCTCTGTCAGTCTGGAGGCCATTACCATATCACTATACGGTAGCTCTCATATAACATCACATATCAGGTACAATAGCGATTAAAAAGCAGCAGGTGATGAGTCTGTACCCATATGTTCTCTCTGGCCTCTGAGGTACCATATTGAAGAGGGTGTGTTTTAGTGGCCAGCATTATAAGAGGGCAGTCTGTGCTGAAACCCCTAGGTGATGTTCTGCCTGAGCAAAGCAAAACATGCATGACAACAGATGGCTTTCCAGGATCAGTCCTTTGCATTGTGTGGTTTGTTTGCTAATTAACAGAGCATGCTGTTAGTCAGTGCATTGGCCAGCAGTGGGAAAGCATCTCTGGGGGGCTGCAACTGGTTACCCAAATCTAACACTAATTGTGACATAAAACAATATCGCAGAATGTTACTGTCTTGTCATAAAGCTGCTTATGTATTTATTTTTATATTATATATTATATTTACCCATCTTCTAAGGGTGACCAAAGTTTGATTTAGTTAAATGGGTCATGACGTTTTATTATTATTATTATTATTATTATTATTATTATTGGTGTTATTTAATATGTCCTTGAAGTTCACTTATAATGTTGAAAAAAATTGCACAAAATAAACAAATATATACACGTTATTGCCAAAAGTATTGGGACACCCCTCCAAATCATTGAATTCAGGTGTTCCAATCACTTCCATGGCCACAGGTGTATAAAATCAAGCACCTAGGCATGCAGATGCTTCTACAAACATTTGTGAAAGAATGGGTCGCTCTCAGGAGCTCAGTGAATTCAAGCGTGGTACCGTGATAGGTTGCCACCTGTGAAATAAGTCCATTCGTGAAATTTCCTCACTACTAAATATTCTACGGTCAACTGTTAGTGGTATTATAACAAGTGGAAGCAATTGGAAACAACAGCAACTCAGTCACGAAGTAAAATCGCAGAGCAGGGTCAGCACATGCTGAGGCACACAGTGTGCAGAAGAGCATAGAGAGCTTCATGGAATGGGTTTCCATGGCCGAGCAGCTGCATCCAAGCCTTACATCACCAAGTGCAATGCAAAGCGAAAGCATGCTGTCACTGAACTCTAGAGCACTGGAGACGTGTTCTCTGGAGTGGCCAATCACGCTTCTCTGTCTAGCAATCCGATGGACGAGTCTGGGTTTGGTGGTTGCCAGGAGAACGGTGCTTGCCTGACTGCATTTTGCCAAGTGTAAAGTTTGGTGGAGGGGGGATTATGGTGTGGGGTTGTTTTTCAGGGGTTGGGCTTGGCCCCTTAGTTCCAGTGAAAGGAACTTTAGCACACCAAGACAACTTTGTGGGAACAGTTTGGGGATGGCCCCTTCCTGTTCCAACATGACTGCACAAAGCAAGGTCCATAAAAACATGGATGAGCGAGTTTGGTGTGGAGGAACTTGACTGGCCTGCACAGAGTCCTGACCTGACCTTCACCTTTGGGATGAATTAGAGCGGAGACTATGAACCAGGCCATCTCGTCCAACATCAGTGCCTGACCTCACAAATGCGCTTCTAGAAGAATGGTCAAAAATTCTCTAAACTTTGTGGAAAGCCTTCCCAGAAGAGCTGAAGCTGTTATAGCTGCAAAAGGTGGGCCAACTCCATATTAAACCCTACGGATTAAGAATGGGATGTCATTAAAGTTCACGTGCATGTAAAGGCAGGCGTCCCAAAACTTTTGGCAATATAGTATGTGGAAATACTATTATTTTCAACCTTCATTCTGACCCTCTGTCTAAAATGATCTGTTTTAAAGGGGTGGCTCCTTTAAAGCTTGTAGGTAAATGGCCACTGCTATGATTGGCTAACGTTATTGCACAGGAAACCGTATCAATGCCCACTCGCTATTGCACGTGGGCAAGTCTTTTGAAAACACCCCTATAAAATCATCATATATAGACAAAGCATTATGATGTAATTTACTTCTGTGATGCAGCTGCTGTCAGATCCAATACAGTCGGCTTCATCTTTGCAAACTCTCCATTACACTGTGTCTCGTTTACAAAACAAAATGCTCCAAACAAACATAATCCTCCAACGCGATCTGGGACGCCATTAAAATAAACCATCCACTTGTTTCCGACGCTGGGATCCTTCTGAAGTCTATACAGTGATGCAAAAGAGCTGTTTAAACAGGATGAATCAAAGCAAACGTTTTATCGCTCTTCCATTTGTCCTGTTGTCGGCAAACGCAAGCGCATGGACTGGAGTGTCAGAAAGTGAACGGCATCTGTATACTATATCTAGTGTAGACAGAGACAGTGATTATAATGGGTTCTATTTGCTTTTGAGCAGCGCTCACATCCAGTGTAGGCAAATGTCAGCCATTAAGTGACTGAATGCAAGTGGGCAGGGCCTATGGGCCTTGTTTGTGAAACAAACAAAAAAATACAATAAAAAAAAAAAAAAAGCAAAAGAAAACACATGAGGTCTTACCTGCTGGGAATCACCTTCAGTGTATGGCAGCTTTGTGGACACGTGGAACATTATCTCTTTATTGTGGAAGTTGTGGTAGACTGACTCGGTTCCTGTCTGGCCGTGTGTCACATCCAGGCCACCACGAAAGCTGCATGATGAAAGAAGACCAAAATGACTAATTAATATTTATTAATATTAATATTTTTAAACTCAAATATGCCAGCTGTCATGACAACACTTTTTTGGTCCTGTGACAATATTCAAATCAATCACTCAACATTTAATCCTGACCTAGACATCAAAGGAAAATAATAATGTAATAAGATAAGTTTGCAACTGAAGCTTCAACAACTCCTCTCCACCCAACCCTAAAATGTGATTGGTCGATAGGAATGTTGTTCCAGGACCAGGAAAAAAGACCTACTTGGGTAATGTACTCTATGTCTATACCCTTTAAAATCATGAAGTTCAATCTTCTCTCCCAAGAATTCCAGAAACTCAACAAAAGCTGGACTTTCTTCATTGTTTCCAAATAGTTCCTCTTCTGTTGTCTGTAGAAGAGAGAACATATTGAAGACACAAATCCACAATTTATATAAATTAAGCATGGTGTAAACCAGGGACATAAAAACACTGAAAGGTGATCTGACCTGGGCAAATTTCTGGTAGATGACTCCAAACTTGAAGTTGTTACTTATGACGTGTTCATCAAAGGTCACAATGAGTCTGGATGCCTTGAAACGGGTTACAAACGAGGGTCAGTGTATGTAAATATATGTGCATATTTTGAATTCGTTGTTGATGTGCCTGTTTCATCTTACCTTTGGGTATAAGACGGGATAAAATCGGTCCACATTCACCTCTTCACAGACAAGCTTGAGAAAAATATACAAATAAATTAGTGATTTATCTCATTTACATATTTCTAATCAAATAATTTTTCTAATTACTAAGGTTGTCAATTTAATTTAGAAAAAAAAATATGTGATGCAAATTAAGCATAATTCAATCATCACATTAGGTTTATGTTCTTATTGAGATAAATATTAATACATTATATTTAATTCAAATGTATAATTGTAATTGCAAAAATCATTATAAATAAATATAAATATAACTATTTAATACATCTGCCTGTCATGTAATTGATTTGAATTTTTAATCCACTGACAGCCATAAAAAAATTATTCTCTACTCAACCTACCTTCGCCATCTGGACAACATTAGGGAACTCGGTCAGACAAGAAATAGGAATCACATCATGGTGGGTTTTAAACTTTGACCTAGAGTTAAAAGACAAGAAAAGGCTTCACAGTATCCACCATTACAATCTTTTCAAAGTAATGTTATAATAAAAATAGCATCAACCTCTATTGCCTTGTATTAAAAGTCACTTTGGAGAAAAGCTTTATATTTAGCAGGAAAGGCAGAGTCAGAGAGGGAGGGAGAGACAGAGAGAGAGATGAATGGTAGTTTAATAAAAAAGTAGCCATGTGAATCACTCCAGCATTCACTGGTGTCCTTGTCAATTATTTTACAGCCAGTGCGTAACATTCAAAGAGTCCCTGAAGAGCTCCCTTCATAAAAGAGAGGCTTCATAGATCAGCTTTTTTCTGACATGTACACGACCTCTGGTTCCCATCCCCATCATTAAAGGGCCTTAAGACAGGCTGTGGGGTATAAAATAATAGATATGCCCTTGTGCTCCTGCTGCAAATTTTGAGCACTTTAGTCAGACCAGCTTCGAAAATGAACAATGAGAGAATATGTGAAAGATGAGAGTAGACGTGAATGTTTCTGCAACAGGGTTATGCAGCATTCAGATCTGAATTGGGAATATCTTTTAAATTCCAATTCAACTTTTTGAATTAGATTTGAATTGAAATAGCAAAAAGGATGCAGAATTGTAAAGCGAATATAAGGAAGTGGCATTAAAAGGAAATGAGGGTTTCTTCTGAGAACTGAGATGTAAATTTTTTTGTACTTTTACAATACAGTACATCAGCAATTTACTTATGTACCGTAAGTTATTTTAGGAGAAAATAATCTGTGACAAAAGTATTAATGAAACATAACTTTTCATCTGGGAAGAGTTGAGAGTGTGCGTGTTTGAAGTACCTAAACAAAAGTCGAAGGTGCTCCTGGTCTCCAATCACATCATACTTCACTGAGAAGACCAGGTGTCCTAGAGCGCTGTCCACTGAGTAATAATTAAAGTGCTCCTGCGGGAAGAGTTATTAAAAGACATAAACTCTCAGAAAGACTCTTTTACATTACCACATATTTCTAAAAAATCTCTGACCCTGATAGACAGCAAGCTCAAAAAATATTATCACTGTAGAGGGAAATGACAATAAAAACAAAACCACCAACTCAAACACTCCTGTTTTCATGAGAATCATCCATTCATTTGTCCATTGGTGAGAAAACAGTCCTGATTTGATTTTGCCAATATATTATTAGCAATATTTGAACTTTTTAAATGATACACATTGGTTTGATGAGGCCAAAATAGTGTCTGGATGGGATGGATGGGATGGATGGATAGATAGATGGATGGGTGGATGGGTAGGATAGGATAGATCTCAACTTAGTGGATGGATGGATGGATGGATGGATGGATGGATGGATGGATGGATGGATGGATGGATGGATGGATGGATGGATGGATGGATGGATGGATGGATGGATGGATGGATGGATGGATGGATGGATGGATGGATGGATGGATGGATGGATGGATGGATGGATCTCACCTTGGTGGATAGGTGGATGGGTGGGTGGATAGGATAGATAGATCTCACCTTGATGGATGGATGGATGGATGGGATAGGATAGGATAGATCTCAACTTAGTGGATGAGTGGGTGGGTGGATGGATAGATAGGATAGTATAAATACATCTCACCTTGCCCAGGAAATGTTTCCTGTAGATCTTGGCTAAGCTGTTGGTCTCCAGTTTAGCCTGTGATGCGGGGCAAGGGGGCGGTTCCTCTGGTGTGGAGGAGGAGCCTAAATCATGATTGGTCCCTTCAATCCAGTAACCCCCAAACTGGGGCAGCAGAATCAGTGGTAAAGAACCAGTACGCCCTAATACCTGCCAACCCACAAAAACGAAAAAAAAAAATTACAACCAGTACAACAAAAAAACACATTAATATTTACAAATAAAAAACCTTTTTTTTTTTTTAAATTGCAACCTCATGGACACTGGGATATGGAATGTAGTCTTCCTCTGTCTGTGGAAGCAATACAGAGAGATTAAATATTTTGACCCCTTCGACTCAATTTATGCTGAAAAAATATGGAGGTACATTAAGAGCAAAAGCCCTTAAACACAGAGCTCCAGACCTGAGAAGATGATTGCAAACAAACCCTGAACTATATACAATATTCACAAAGCCTGAGGTTAGAGCATCCGATCACATGTTCTGGTGTTTTATGTTGCCGCATCGCGCATGTGGCCTTAAAAGCATGGAACAATGACACAGCACATCTATATATTCCAGTAAATACAGACTTGCAGAGAATTTATATTTTGAATTTAATATGTGATTCATCTTTATAAACTCATAAAAGTATAAAGCATTACATTGTAAGTAAGTTTGTGTGTGAGTGCACCCTAAGGGGCCATTCGCACAGGACGTGTTTTAGCACTACAAACAACTACTAGACTGAGCGGTGTTTTTACACTGCAAAAACACTTTCATCTGCACAGAAGACACACTTTATTAAGCAAAATGAGATGAGATATGCGTTTTTAGAAAAATATAACAACATTTGAGCCTCAATGGGGTAAGAACAAACTTGAACTTATTTTCCCTTCAAATTAAGTTTAAATTAAGTTTTCTTATTCATTTCTTATTAATTGTTGCATTGTTCAAAACTGACATTAATCTGCTTCTTGTCAAAACTAAACTATTAGTTCGTAGTTGAACTACAAGATGCTGAAAAACAGTGCATTGTAAATGTGCTTATCTAGCACGTGGACTCATTCGGCACACATTTTTTAATCAATACTTGTATTTTAATGGATTTCCATCATTTTGGATATTTTCACTTAGCATTTAGTCTTTTCTCTGAAGAGAATCCAATTTGGCCAAAAGGTATCTTAATAGGCAGCATAATTATGCTGTCTTCCATTTGGAACAGCCTTTATGTCAGAAGTGCCCCTGGGATGCATTAAAATGTCAACATTTTAAGGCAACAGAGATTTTTCTGAATGCTAAAGCTATGAGAATGAGGGTTAACGCGAAAACATCTGTATGGAATAAAAGCAGCATTGTGTGTTTCTGTTTGCATGTGATAAACACAACGTTGATGGCAGGGACGGTCCGTGACGGCTATAACAGCTGTGTGTTTATGTGGCCCTAAATATACACACTTACTTTGAGAGGAGGTGGAAGAGAGCACCTCTGCTCCTCCATTCTACTGCTCTGTGTTTTTAAAAAGGAAAGGATATTTAGTACATACAGTTCATTTAAAAACATTCATCAAATTGAATTGACATAATTCATACAGTATTCATTAATAGAATGGTAAATGACAGAAATTAGAATTCATCATTTGAAGTTAATAACTTGAAATAATGTACTGTATATACTTGAGAATAATAATAATAAAACAAATATTTAAAAAAATCAAACGGTCAATATACACAAAAAATACAGATATTACACAGAGACAATTAGGCCTGAAACATATTCTCACGCAAGAATGCAAACAATTCAATATATTGAACAATTCAATATAATCATATATATAATTTTATATATATATATATATATATATATATATATATATATATATATATTCCATATTTCCACTGAAAATCTGGGATTGAAAAGTTTGGAAAATGTAAACAAAAAATGTGTCAAATAATAAATAAAAGTAAGAATTTGTGATAACATTTTTATTTCAGAAGCATATGACCAGGATTGAGTGTAATGCATTACCAAGTAATTAATTACTGTCATTTAATTACCTTTCCTTGAAATCAAATTAAGTAATTACTTTTTCTGTAATTTAATAAGTTCCTTCTAATGTAATTGCATTACATACTGTATGACTATACAACAATTCTATATAAAACTATAGTGGATTTAACATCAAAACTTAACGTCTAATGATAAAATGTACATTTTGAATGTAACCTTCTCCCTTTAAATACTTTGGTCAGTTCAAGAAAAATGTATGCAGTTTTATTTGAAAGAATTAAAAGATTTTTTAAAAGAAATAAAAGACAGTTTCATGTCTATCCTTGTTCAACTGGTCAAGGATTTGAAAGTAATTAGTAATCCAATACTTTTTAGAAAGAGTAATACAGTAATCTAATTTAATAAAGACGCTCTTTGTATCATCAAATTACAATGGTTCAACAGACCTTAAAATGCATTAAACAAGCATTTCTGTATTCTGTATGCGTAGAGTATATTTCTAGCCTAACACAACGTAATTTCAACAGCTGAATGACAGAAGAGCACAAGTTATAGTTTTAAATGATAAAGTGAATATGGATTGAGCGACATATTGAAAGAGAACCTGAGAATAGAGACGGCAGGTAGATTACAGTAATAATAAAGCAAAGATAGGGAAGGTGTCAAAGTTCAGAAAGAGCGAGAGATCGCAAGAAGAGCAATAAACACAAAACCGGATGAAAATGTGTGCACTTCTCACCTGCATTCGCTCTATCATTGCAAATATATCTGATGTCTGAGGATCAGGAGAGGAGAGAGAGGAGGATGAACAATGATAAAGAGTGAGATCTGACAGTCTGCGAGTCCACTTGATATGAGAACTACTCTTGCCTCTCTATGAGCGACAGCAATGGACAGAGCTCCCTATACTTATTTGATCCGACGATCAGCAGCGCATCAGTCTACCAGGTGTTCTTCCTCCGTATCATACGGTTCAACTCGATGGAGGATGAAGACTGTGAAACAGCATAATTTAACGCAGGGACAGAGC
The DNA here is from genome assembly GCA_018749465.1 of Paracanthobrama guichenoti. Taxonomy (NCBI): domain Eukaryota; kingdom Metazoa; phylum Chordata; class Actinopteri; order Cypriniformes; family Gobionidae; genus Paracanthobrama; species Paracanthobrama guichenoti. Next base: position 35,729,697 of record CM031948.1, on the reverse strand, counting down.
AGCTGTGGGTATGAAGGATGTGACCTGACTAGCTACAGCTGCGGTGTCATATCATTGAGCACACAGCTCAAAATAAACCAGCATAAGAAGCCAACATAAATTAAGGGGAACGTTGTTCAGAATTCCCTGCCTGATTATTAGCATTACTATTACTAATGCTAATACTTAGGGTTAGGATTTGAACAAATCCCTAATCCCTGCACTAAGTGATTTGATAAAAAGTAAGTAACCACTGCTCTAGAAACTTCATAGCGACACAAAAGCCAATCAAAACACCCTGCAACCATCTAGAAATGCCCTAGCAACCACATGCAACATCCTGGCAACCAGCAAATTTTGCACAGGCAGACACTACTGAAAAAAAAAGGAAAAAAAGAAAATCTAGTTTGTCAGAATGCAGTACAATTTTTAATATTTAATTCTGATAAGACTGCAGAGTCAGGTAGGGCTCTGCAAAATCCTTGCCAGTGACTGATTTTTCTCAAGAAAACAAGTTATAAACTTACACTTACATAACACACACTTCAGAGTACCTTAAATGACTTCAATGAAACAAAATGCTGTATTGAAACTGGAACTTCAGTCAGTTTCCCTCTGACTTGCTGGTTCATAAAACACACACACACACACACACGCACGCGCATGCACGCATGTCCTTTTTTTTTTTTATGTTTTATGGGGACATTCCATAGGCGTAATGGTTTTTATACTGTACAAACCGTATTTTCTATCCCCCTACACTACCCCTGCCCCTAAACCTCCCCATCACAGGAAACATTCTGTATTTTTACAGTTTCAAAAAACATCACTTAGTATGATTTATAAGATGTTTTCCTCATGGGGACCAAAAAAATGTCCCCACAAGGACAAGGATTTCGGATATTCCCATCTTTGTGGGGACATTTTGTCCCCATTAGGTAGGGTTTACACAGGCACACACACACACACACACACACACACACACACACACACACAGTGAATAACAATTTACTTCTGTTGTTTTTATATTAAGCTAACTGGTGTTTCTTCAACTATGGACACTTGGGTCTGTGGACTTTCTGAGAGCTCTCTTAAAAGAATCCGTTTTAAAAGTTAATATAAAGAAATTCACAATTACTATCAAATTTTTTTATTTGACCAGTTTTATTTTATACCTGCACTGACTTAAATCTGAAATTGCACTATTGTTACCATTGTTTGCACTATTTGCCATCGCCACTTTACCTCTATAATTCACTTTATCCATCTTTTTTTTTAATCTTTCTTCTGTTGTGGTTACTGTTAAACTTTTTGTTGTTGTTGTTATTGTTTTGTTGTTGTCAGGCACCTAGGGTCTGAGAGTCATAGCATTTCAATTCTCTGTATGTATGTACTGTACGTATGGCAGAATTGACAATAAAGCTGACTTTGACTTTTTGACTTATTTTAATTTTTTTTAAGATTTATTACAGTTATGGTATTATGGCATGCATCAACTTTATTATGATGGATTTTCATGTAGTCTTGGCCAAAACTGTTAGAACACATGGCATCTGGGAGTCGTCTTATTGGGCCTGGGAAACATTCTTCTAACGATTGCCGGAACTACCTGCGACGGAAGGAATCTGCTGGAACATTGAAAATGATGGACTGGCCCCCTCAAAGTCCAGACCTCAACCCCATTCAGCACATTTGGGGCGAGTTGGAAAATAAACTGGACGGATCTATTGTACATTCAAAGGAAAGCCTTTCGCTTCAGTTCTCAGACGAAATATATTGACACTATGCCAGAGAGATGTAATTTCTGCAAAAGGTGGACATACCAAATACTGAAGTTAAAAGTGGATAAAAACAGTACGACTCACATCATCTGATATTTGATGGTCAGAGCAACCATCTGCATGTTTCATGAACATTATGAAAAAGGTCAATATTTTCAGAGCTGTCAGGTGTTCTAATAATTTTGGCCACCACTGTGCACTACATAAGTGTTCATAAGTGTACAATTGTATAACAGTATTTATAATGCAAATGATGCCTTGTAATGCACCTAATAATGCACTGTATGGTCTCATGAATAATTGTAACCACAGTTATACTATATTATAACGCTTATGTTACGCCTTTGGAAAGTATAATGCATTAAAACATATGACAACCAACTTATGTTACAATTATTCATAAAAGATTTATAACATACATTATGAATACCTTTATAATGCATTATACATACAGGCTTTAAGAAAAGTTTTACCAAATAAATAAATCTGTTAAAAACAACCACTGAGACATAAGAGTGCCTGAAGTTGAAGAAACACCCATTTAAAACATCTTTACTCCATTACCCAACACTTTTTCAAATTTAAAACATTAATTAGTCCCCTATTTAATTAACTGGTCCCAAAATATAGGTAATTTCAGTGTTTTTCTTTATAATTGTGTGACATTTACAGCTAATGCACATTAGACAAATTGAAATGCTACTTCTTAAGTTAATTTCACAAACTGTTATGAATCAATAAAGCGAACACAGCAGTGAATTTGACATTTCTCAACATAAGTGTGAGAACTCTCTCAAGACACCCTATAACATTACTTCATCACGATCTTGCACAGTACCCACTGTACGGATACTATGCAAGCATGTATGAATGAGAAAAATTTATCAGATGCAAAAAAAATATATATTATCAAACTATTATCTTTTCATTTTGACTGGGTCACAATCAAGAGGTCAATAATTTACATGTTCATGAATTCACTTGTGAATTCAACAATAATATATTATAATTTAAATTGTGTGAAGTATTTATACACAAAGACAATATCTGTTAAATCCAGATTCTCATTACTGAATTGCAGTATGAGAGGAAAAATCATTGACAATAATGTGAATTAAAAACGAAATTAAAAGTAAAACATCAGCCCTCATTACAGTAAAAAGTAACACAATCACACATTTACACCATTACATGTCTACACCCTATCCCTTGGTCTTTTATATGAGCACACACACACAAACTCACACATTTCCCTATGATTGATTTTTTCTCACGCGTTTACACATTAAGTCTACTTACATCACTGAACCGCCTGCGGTGGTGCATGGCAGCGAGTGCTGGACTGCGAAACCTGTACATACTCTTAGCCATGATGAAGTCAATTAAATCAGCAAGACCCTTAGAGACACACAACTGTGACCTACAACACACACTCTTTCTCTCAATCTTCATATGTTCTGCTCATGAGAAAAGCAGTGGGAAAGGAAAGAAAAAGACACATAGCTTCCTCAATCTGCAACAACTTCCCGTATTTCAGTCAAGCGTGCCATACGAAACAGCCTCTTATGAAGGAAATCACTAGTAACTGACATGTGGAAGTGTGTGTGAGTCTGTGAGCACAGAAGCGTCATGCCCATTCAAACCACACATGCCCCCTCAGATTTACAAAACAAAAGAAATGCAAGAAAGTGCTTTTTCGTATCTTTGATAAATAAATGGCACAATTAATTTAAATTGTTTCTGCAAAATGCTGTGACAGAATTCACCAATTATCCAAATGCCAAGCCCAATGGTGTTTGCATGCATTCTAAAGCGAGTCAGTGAAAACTCATGACTTTTGGGTAACCTTAAGAAGTTAGTGCAATAGCGGAAACAGCTGAGGTAATGTGATTGCAAAGCTTTTGCTGTAAATATGCAAGGCTCTCATTGTTAATTCCCCAAATATCTAATATAATATATAAATGCAAATATTTCCCATTCCATTACAGTGTGTCTGTCAGAATGTTACTCTGACAATGTCAGAGTTCATGAGAAATAATATGATTTCCTGTTGTCACATTTGCACAACTATAATGCATCTGCCAACACTGTATTATAGAAATACTACAACAGCATGAGTGTCGTGGGCAGGCAGGCGGTTTAAAAAACCTTAATGTGACAGACAGACAGAAAACAGCTATGAAAATGGCTATAAAAGTGAATAATGTGAAGCCAAAGCCGAGTTACGGCGATAGAGTTGGATAGAAGCCTAGCTCAAAATTTACTTCTGTGTTTTCTAATATATTTTACATTCAGGAATAACATGGTGGTGTTGTGGTAAAACTATCCTGCCTGAACGCTATTGTTGCTCTGGGATTCAGGGGGAATCTAATGTAGCATCCAAAACCTCTGATTCCATCCTGCCAGGATGATTCCCAGGATTCAGGTGTTTACAAATTCAGGAAGGAATCGGACTGGGAAACCCAGAATTTCATTCTCTGAGACACAATGTCTGATCCCAGAGGAGAAAAATGTTAATCATCAACTTGGATGTTTCACCTAAAATTAAGTAGGACAAATAAAAATAGACAATTGCTGACATACAGTAAGAGCACAGAGCTGTATAATTAATGTGGATTGCATAGTTTTGAGAAAATCTCAGATTCTTGGCAAACATTGCAACATTTTTTAGATCTCTTCTAAAACTCTAGAGGTGTTTACTATTGATAACTAGCATATTTTTCTAAGGAGAAAAATCTGAGAAGCACAACACTTAATAGTTCTGTAAATGATTTCAGTCCTTTGGTTAACTTCAACCATGACCTCTCTCTAAAGATGTCGGAAAATCAGCAACCAACCTGAATTTTGATGGCAGAAAATATAATAAAATTATATCTAATTCAAAATCAAGTTCTGCTTTCAGACTCAGTGTTATTGTAGTATTATATACTATAATAGTTGCTATTGATAGTTTGAAATAGTGCTGTGCGATATGGACAAAGAAGCCGGCTTTATTGGCAATATTTGTGGGCATCACATCTTTGCATAAATGATATGTGATGGCGTCGGTTATTTCTTTATGCTGAATGTTGTGCAGTCCTGCAAATGCCTGTATTATTCACCTGGTTTGGAGTGTGCCATTGTTTTGTAAACATGCACTAGACGGACATCTTTAACCCCTGCGAACTCTATGTCTTTTGTAGCATCTAGTGCATAGGGAAGCCCCTCGCTTTAGTTACAAAAGGTTGAAAACCTCTGTATTAGAGTATCCACAGAAGGAATTCACAACAGGAACGTAGGATAAGCAACAAAATAAAACTGCTAAGTAAAAGTCTCTGTTTCTTCCAGAATACCGATACATCAAACGAAGAAGAAGATACAGATGAAGACGGCTCACTAGATTCAGTAAAGTCCAACAGGTAAGTCCAGCAGACCGAAGTCTAAGAAGTGCTTGAGAGAGCAATATAAGTTGTGTCATTGATTGCGTTGTTACAGGTGATTGTAATCAGAGCTCTGATGAACGTGAGTGGAGGGGAGGTGTTTTTTTTCCCAGTTATTTAGCTTTTTTCCAGAATCAATCGTAGGCTCGTTCTTACAGACACACATGCACACTCTTTACTCACACCCTTGCTTTAAATCTCTTGATAAATTAAAAGACGTTAAATTTAAATTTGTAAATGAAATCGCAATTGATTAATCGCACAGCCCTATTTTCAAAATAGCCTTTTTATATTATATTATATTTACACACACGTGTGTTACACACACACACACACACACACACACACACACACACACACGTGTGTGTAAATATAATATAATAAGGCTATTTTGAAAATAGGGCTGGACACACTTTTTTCCCCGTTTAGCTTCAATTTATTTTTACTTTATAGTATTAATAATTTTTTTAGGCTAATTCAACTTATTTTATAATTTATTTCTAATTTCATTTTTTTTTTAAAGCTTTTTTAGCTAATATTTATATTTTATTTTATTTCAATTGATGACAATTATTTAGTTAACAACACTGGTCAGGTTTTTTTTTTTTCTTTTCTTTTTTTTTATTTAGACAATCATATGAGTCATAAATGTCCATGTGATAAATTACACTGCAGAACAATGATGCACACATTTCCATGCCATTCATTAGTGTCCATCTTGAACTATGAAAGGCAGCAGACAGGAAAAAATGAGTCCATTTAATGCTTTTAGGAGCACAAAAACAAATGAAACATTTGGCATTTAAAAGTCTTAATATGCTCTCAAAGGGAACAATTGAGATATTAAAAGCATTTATTTTTTCTGTGATACCTGAAATCAGCAGACTGTGTACAACAAAATCTTACTTTTGCATTATACAATATTGCTTACTATTAATAGTCGTGGAATACAATAAAACCATGCAAAGTCTAAAATCTGCAGGCAATAAACACTGAATTAAAAAATGCATTGTAAGGTAATGTGTTTACAATCTAATTTCACTTGGATATGCTGAGCTGATTGTATAAGCATTAGGAGACACTTAGGGAAATACATAAATGTTTAACTGTACAATCTAGATTGAGCTAATCTTATTCTACTGCTCAAAATGCCACAGAGACACTAATCATTCTAGGACATCCCTAAACACGGACACTTCAATCCTCCTGGTTCCCTGAAACCCTTGTGCTAATGGTTCTCAGAGCTGCTCAGAGACACAGATGGGTTCAATTAAAAAGCACTTGGGTGTTAAATGAGGGGAATAGGTGTTCCAGGAGAAGAGCAAGCACTGGAGAAACAATGGTTCATCTGCAACTAGCTAAAGTCTTATTCAACAACTGATATTAACGACCAAAAGAGTGGTACCTTTTTAGGTTCTGCTCACTGAGGGTCTGTCAAAAGAGGCAAGAGAGGCTGAGCTTCTTCAAAAGCATCGCTGTAAAGTTCAGTAATGGACCGCCACTGGGTCAGCTCACACTAAAAGGTGCTTCAGCTATTGAAGTGCTTTAAATTTGTGGTTCATCGGGAGATCTTGACGCCTGGAGAAGCTTGAATTTCTTTTCGGATCAAATTAACATTCCGTTCCTCAACAAAGTATAATGTCTAAAGTTAAACTTGGATGTTGGTCCTTGAGGGGGAATTTGAGTGCTAGTGCAGAATTATCTGGTTACACGCTTCACGATTAGGCATGAATTACTAAAGGATCACTTCTATGGAGGATTAGGAGTGCTGCCTAAAAATACAATGAATCAATCAATTATAATTTTTTTCCAAAATGCTTTTCTCTAGCTATTTGCCAATCAAGCTAAAAAATGTTGCTTGTATGGGCACTTCTCCCATATGAGCATGTGTGCACGTCAGCCAAAGCGAGAGCAAGAGCACGTCCATCAACATAATGCCATGATGTATGTGTGTGTGTGTGTGTGTGTGTGTGTGTGTGCTGCTTATTTTTGAGACATATTAGGACACAAATGTGTATAATGACATGGGTATGACATAGGTATTACAAAGAGAGGGTGACTTATGAGGACATTACCCATGTCCCCATTTTTCAAAATGCTTATAAATCATACAGAATGAGTTTTTGGGGAGAAAGTAAAAATGTGCAGTTTCCTGTGATGGGTAGGTTTAGGGGTAGGGGTAGTGTAGGGGGATAGAAAATATGGTTTGTACAGTATAAAAACTATTACGCCTATGGAATGTCCCCACAATTCACAAAAACAAACGTGTGTGTGTGTGTGTGTGTGTGCGTGCGTGCGTGCGTGCGTGCGTGCGCGTGCGTGCGTGACTCTTTACACCTGCACAAGCTCGGCTGTTTTTGGAAAGAATCGGAACAGTGTATCTGTGTTTTATAAATATGATAAAACTATGTACTTTGGAGATATGAAGGATGCAGTACTACTCTATAGGTACTCAAGATTAACATGAGACTGGCAGAAACTGCGTGTGTTATGTACCCTTTAAAGACACGCCCCTTAACGGCTCCTAACACAAATATGAACAAGCACAAATTAAAAAAAAAAAGTCACAAGTTATCTGTAGTTGTATCTGTAGTATGCCAAATATATATCCTTCTCGATTTGAAAAGACATTTATTTACACTAGCATTCAAAAGTTTGTGCTCTGTAAGAAATTGTTTTTGTAAGAAGTCTCTTTTTCTCACCAAGACTGCATTTACTGGGTCAAAAATACAGTGACAATACAGTCACATGATCCTTCAGAAATCATTCTAATATAAATTTACAAGAAATATTTCTTCTTATTATCAATGTTGAAAACAGTCGTGCTACTTAATATTTTTTGTTGGAGCCATAATACATTTATTTTATCAGGATTCTTTGACAAATAGAAAGTTTGGGTAACACTTTGTTTTAAGATGACGTACTTACACATTAATACATGTATGTACTAGTAATAACAGTAAATTATGCATAATTACAAGTAACTAACCCTAAACCAAACCCTAACTCTATAGTAAGTAAATAGGGTGAATTCAGGGTGATTGAATTCACCTATAGTTCATTAATATTACTCAGTACTTATATGAGTAAGTACAATGTAACTACATCATTGAAATAATTTTTTTTTTTGTAAGATCATAAATGTCTTTACTGTAACTTTTAAATGCATCCCTATTGAATTAATTTCTTAAAGTAACAAAGTTACTGTATAATTTGATGATAGATTGATTTCATCCTTTTATTTTTTTAGTGGCACTCCAATAATCAAGTCTTCCATAGAAAAAGAACAATTAAAAATAAAAAGAAAGTAGGATATATGTAGTATGAAAACACACACACACACACACACACACACACACACACAAACAGCTAATCTTTTTGCAATGGTTGGTTGTCAAAGGAAAAAAGAAAAGACAGTTGAACAGCAGGAATAAATAAATGAAGAGAAGACAGTTGTTTGATATTCCTACCACTTCTCCGACTGAACCTAAGGCCATGCTGGAATATAACTGGATTAGAGGAAAGAGGAGGGAAATGTAAAATCCGCCAAACCTTTAGAAGAGTCGGCGCAGGTGAAGGTGGAAAGGACTTGACAAGACCAGGACGTTCTAACGGGTCAGATATTCGTGGGATTCGGCCATCTTGTTTCCTGTGGACAAAAAAATGTTCAGTAACAACTCGCAATGAGATCATTCACATTTTGTCATAAGTGTTTGTCTGAAGATCAAATTAGAAATGCTCAGTGTCATCGATTGTTCTAGCTGAGAAGGAATTGATTAGTTAGTATGCAATACAAGATGCTGAAAGAGACACAGTGTGTGTGTGTGTGTGTGTGTGTGTGTGTGTGTGTGCGTGTGTGCGTGAGCGCAGACTGCAGTATGGCTCAATGACACACACTGCATGGAGAAGAATAAAGCCCCTCCTCTCCATTTCGTCCCTCCATTGGCCTGTAATTTGACTCAAGCCAGTGGCTCAGTTCAAACACATTATTTCACATCACATCGAATGCTCTCTGCTCACGTAGCTTTTAACAGCCGATCCTAAATCAATTAAAACTCCCCTGCCATTTGGCACACAATCTGTTCCTCCATGCCAGTCTGGACGAATACGAATGTCTGTCTGAAGGCACGTATCGGTTTTACTGCTTTGTTTTACGAGTTGATGATGATCCATCCATCTCAACTGAAGTCAGATGATTGCTTTATTATTACATCAAATTTTGCTTGAGGTTGTCCAACAGTTAATGGGAAAACAGGACTGATGATAGAGTTTGAATGAATTTGAGTTTTGTTCTAAAATACCTGGAATAAACTAGCATGAAAGTATTAAAATGCATCTGAAGGTATAGTTCGCCCAAAAATGAAAATTCTGTCATTAAATTACTCACCCTCATGTCGTTCCAAACCCCTAAGGCTTTCGTTCATCTTCGGAATGCAAATGAAGATCTTTTTGATAAAAACTAAGAGCTTTCTGTCCCTCCATTGACAGCTATGCAAATGACACTTTGACAGTTCATAAAGAGATCGTAAAATGAATCCATGTGAATTGAGTGGTTTAGTAAAAATTTTCTGAAGAGACATCATCTTTATATGATGAACAGTTTTAATTTAGGCTTTTATTCACATTTAAACATTGATCAGCAAACATAAACAGAAGCTCAACGGAACCTGCTTGAGCCACAAGAACAAACTTCTTGCTGAAGCTCAAACGTGCTGCGTAACACGAGAATGAACCTCATTGGTTCTTGCAGAAGCTCAAACGTGCTGCGTGACACGAGAATGAACCTCATTGGTTCTTGCAGAAGCTCAAACGTGCTGCGTGACACGAGAATGAACCTCATTGGTTCTTGCTGAAGCTCAAACGTGCTGCGTAACACACAAGAATGAACCTCATTGGTTCTCGCTGAAGCTCAAACGTGCTGCGTGACACGAGAATGAACCTCATTGGTTCTTGCTGAAGCTCAAACGTGCTGCGTGACACGAGAATGAACCTCATTGGTTCTTGCTGAAGCTCAAACATGCTGCGTGACACGAGAATGAACCTCATTAGTTCTTGAGGAAGCTCAAATGTGCTGCGTAACACAAGAATGAACCTCATTGGTTCTTGTTGAACTGATGTGATGTTGATGAATGTTTATAAAAATTAAGCCTAAATTCAATCTGTTCATCATATAAAGCCTCTTGAGAAATGGAATATGGATATGGATTAGTTTTAAAAAATGTCTTAATTTGTGTTCCGAAGATTAACGAACGTCTTAAGGGGTTTGGAACGACATGAGGGTGAGGAATTAGTGACAATTTGAATTTTTGGGTGAACTATCCTTTTAATGAGAGATAACCTCTAGCGACCTCTGGAGGGCGACCTTCAGTGATTTATTCACTGTTGGTGTGAATACACCTTCAGATGGCAAGCCCACACTGTCTGACAGATATTGCATACAAAACTGGCAAGAGACTCAAAACGGCAAACTCCAACGTTATTGGCTGACTTTACATAATTCCCTGGAGTCAGAGTTGGCAGGTTTTTAGTAGCGTCTGCTTATGCTGCACAGAAAAGTGACAATTTGCATACTGTTAAAAACCAAATGAAACTGAGGTCACCCTAGAAAACAGGACAAAAAGGCGTTTCAGTTTGTAAGTGGCTGAGACACATCTTGAAAGGAATGTCAGATGCCAACAACATCATGTCTTGTCACCAAAGGCGCAGCAATGTTTTGTTAGATCTTTACCTCTTGAGGATCGCCAGGGCTGACTCACTTCATTAGCCTGATGGCAGGTTATGTGCTGAAAAGCCCCTTAAGTCGTTGGGGAGTTTTGACAGCGGTACAAGCTGTTGATTTGTCACAGCACATAAGCCGAGCTTGACTGAGATGTGACACAAGAGGCTGATATAACACACATAATGCCAGTGACATTCCCAGAGAGACAGGGAGTGTGGGCATTTGCATTTTTGAGATGAACATTACATGAAAAGGCTACAAAATTATTGAATCTATGCATTTAATTAACCTTGCATTTTCTGATCCATTTCACAAAAGTTCACTTGAATTGTGCTGTTCCTATCTGTGTGTAGCACCTGAAAAGTCTTTTCTTGCACCTGAAAGTAAATCTGCAATCTCTTCATTTGAAACAGAGTGCAGTCTTAAATGTACAGTAGCAAAAACCGAAGGATCATGTGACACTGGAGACTTCTTTCAAAAACATGATTACATTGCATGATCTTTAAAACTCAAACCTGTGACACATTGACAGTGCTATGCTCTACCAACTGAGTAACACTGATATACAAAATAAAATTTAAAAGTATAATATGACATATTTAAGACCTACACTGGGCAAGGGTTAGGAAAGGCTCAGGAAAACCTGGAGGCAGAAAGAGTCACAGGATTTACACAGAAAATGCAAAGCAGAGCTGCTCCTCGGGTCTGTCAGGTGCACCTGCTAATACAAATGAATTTGACTGTGTTTACATGAATTAGCAATAAGCTATCTGACACTAGCAAAGAACTACAGAACAGAGTGTACATTAAGAGACTATCATGGCTAAGCATAACAATTAGATGACCTGAAGAAATGCTGTGCTTCCTTTTCAAATAAAACACAATCCTAAAATCATCGCTTAGGGTAAGTGTGATCTATGTGAAAACCACACAGGAAATCAAGATGAAGATGCCAATGATATTGCTAACAGTATATACAATGCTTATGTATACAATTTTCCGATATAATGAAGCAAAATAATGTTTTTTAATTTTGTATTTGGTAATCAGCTATGACATCCTGTATTTAATGTTATTATTAGAAGAGTTAACGGTTCAAAACATATTAAACACACTTAAATCTAAATCTAAAGTTTGCAAGAAATCAGTACACAGTCACTAAGAAATGGAATTGGTACATCGCTACCAAAAACAACAACATGTCCCCAAAACAAGCCCACACACGGCTCGCTCATCTTCATCTCAACCTGCTCCACAAATACAGTCTGACACCTCAGCTGACTGCCTCCCACTATGACCACCTGAGCTTCACACCAGCAGAAGACAGGCGATCTAATGATGGAGTGAGAGAAAGAGAGTGAGACACATTACTTACTTGTATGCATGCACAGACGACAAATCAGCGCTGAGCAATCTGTTCTGCAGCTCCAAACTAAATGGGCAGGTGATGGACAGAGCTCTCGCTTTCCTATCGTTCCCTCCCTCTCTCTCATTCTCCCAAATCTTTCTGTTTCTTTCCCTCCCCCTGGCTTCTCTCATCATTTCATGACTCACTCTTCTTCTCTCTCGCCTTTTTTGGGTTATCAGCACACAATCTATTGCTTTCAAACCAGTTTAAGGTTTCTGCATCTCTTCATCTGACCTTTTTTGGCATTTTTCCAATCTTTCTTTCTCATGGCAATATTTCTTTCCCCACCGGCATTCATTCATTCTGCTGATGAAAGTGCTGCTTTCGGCAAAAAGAAAATTGTGACAATTGTTTTACTCACCCTTCATGTCATTCCAAACTGGGGAATGACTGGGGACTGAGGATCACAATGAATCCTCAAGCGAATACTTTTCTATACTCTACAAGACATTAGAGGGCTGCACCGAGTCGTGTCATTTACAGGACATTCGCTCGGATAGAAGAAAAATAGCGGATCCATTATTGCATGCAAAGTTTGGAACAAGAACCAAAACAAAACCAATGTTTGTTTGTTTTTAACTGTTCTTGGAACAGCATGTAGTTTTGTATCTTTCCACACTCTGTTTCGACTACTGCAAAATACAACACAACTGTGTATTGCCGTGTCGTGCATGCGCTGTTGTACACGCACAATCAGCACGGAAACAAATACTCACACGCGGTCTTGGCCACTTGAGAGCGTGTGCACGCGACAGGAAGTAAATGCGTAAGACCCATGTCTAAAAATGCCAAACAAAGTGCCCTGAACGCACACCAGACCAACACTATCTTGAATACCGCTTCGGAGCAGTATTCGAAACTAAACATATCCCATCGGGAACTCGCATCCCCCGAAATCGGGAGATGTCGAGGAAAACATTCAACTGCAATTTAAATTTATTAGATATTACATATAATTTGGTAGTAAAACATAAAGTGTTGCACATTTTATTTGTGCAGAGATGAGTATATGTGTATTTTGTACAACATTTGCTACTGCTTTTTATAACTTAAAGGATTAGTTCACTTTAAAATGAAAATTACCCCATGATTTACTCACCCTCAAGCCATATAGGTGTATATGATTTTCTCCTTTCTGATGAACACAGAGTAACATTAATAAATATCCTGATGTTTCCAAGCTTTATAATGGCAGTGAACGGGGCTCACGACTTTGAAGCTCAAAAAAGTGCATCCATCCAACATAAACGTACTCCACACTCCGGGGGATTAATGAAGGCCTTCTGAAGCGATCTGTTTGGGTAAGAAAAATATCCATATTTAACATGTTATAAAGTAAAATATCTTCCACCAGACCGCCTTCTGTATCTAACTTACGGAAAAAGCATAAGCGTTGTGAACTGTGAGAGGCATTACACTTTCTTCGTAAGCTGAATACGGAAGGCGGTCTGGTGGAGGCTAGATATTTTACTTTATAAAGTTTTAAATATGGATATTTTTCTTACAAAAACCCATCAATTAATCCCCCGGAGCCGCGTGGAGTACGTTTATGTTGGATGGATGCACTTTTTTGAGCTTCAAAGTCGTGAGCCCCGTTCACTGCCATTATAAAGCTTGGAAACATCAGGATATTTATTAATATAACTCAGATTGTGTTCATCAGAAAGGAGAAAATCATATACACCTAGGATGTCTTGAGGGTGAGTAAATCATGAAGTAATTTTCATTTTAAAGGTGTCATGAACTGTCTTTTTAATTTTTTTTATACTGTTGTCTGAGGTCAACTAATGACGTTTGCGTGGTTTTTACATTCAAAAACATCATAATGAATAAGTAATAGGCTATTTTCTACCCTGATTTTGAGGCTCTCTCCTGAACGCTCAGCTTCTATGGGCGTGCCGCACTGAAGACTTGGAAGTAAACACCTACGGATAGGATTGGATAAGATTTGGATAAGCTCCAGCTCCAGAGCTGTCAGTGCATGTGGGAAATGTTTTGAAAGCGTGTGGAGAATTTCATTCATTCATGTAAGCTCATGCTGTCTGAAAATCCAGTCTCTTGTTTACAAACGAATCTGTGATGACCCGCAATGTCTGCAATGTGGAATCCGAATGAAGCTTATGCGATATGTTTATTGCTTAGAAGTTCGATCCGGTTTAGCTCTATGTAGGCCTGTGTCATGTCAGTGGCACGAGTCGGTGGGCGGGGCTACTGAATCAGACGTTGCTCATCTTATGTTGAGGCAGTGTTTCACCACACTCTGATGTCACAACCTGGCATATTCTGAGATCGATCGTTTGCTGGACCTGGTGTCAATAAAAGCTTTTCTTTGACTAACAAGGAAGTTTTCAGCTCTGAAACTTACAGGATATTCTTATATTACCCTGACCTTTTATATATCAAAAGCTCAAGGGAAAGTTGATTTCTCAATTCATGACCCCTTTAAAGTGAACTAATCCTTTAATTAGAAGCACCGCAATTTTTTAATTGTGTCTTCTGTTATAGGGACTACTAAACAGGTATTTAGAAGTTTACTTTAAAATTCAAAGTATTGAAAATCAAAATAAAGCTCTGTAAACACATGCATTTTTGCAGCACTATAAGTGTGTCCCATCGGGTAATCAAATCTTCAACACACACTTGCAGTCTTCACACATACTTGAACACTTGGGCCAAATAACAGGAAATAAGTCGTGTAAGTAAAGACAAGTGGTCAAGTGCAAAGACCACAAGGGTGGGTATTTGGACAGGCCCATAGAGCTGCAAATGGATGGTGTGCGCGAATGTCCTCAGACCCTCCTGATAACGTATACGTCATAAGGACAGTGCCCGACTGTCGCGGAACTCAGACGCCAAAGTAGATTTTGGGCTTGAGTCTTTTAAGCTTTGCAAAAGCCTCATAAGTGTCATAAAATTACATACAACTTGTGTGCTATACTTACGAGATTCATGAACAAATACTTTTGAAATTAATCTATAGATTCAGTTCTCAAAACTGGTCAAAAGTAAAGTTACAGGAACAATATGAGAGTGAGTAAATTCATAACTAAAAAAAAAAAGAAATATTAGTGGCACATGTTTGCTTTTAAAATGCTTTTAAAATGTCCTATCAAATTACCATTGTAAGTGGCGTACTACAAATAATACAACTTATGACAAGTCACATTATTTTCTATGGTAACTGACAGCATGTCACAGATGCTGTCAATACAGCTTAACTTGTTTTGAACGTAAAACATTCTGTGTGTGTGTGTGTAATTCAAGCCTCTTATGTAGTTTTAAAAGGATGCTATCTGTCAAGCCTACAATTAGCCCACTCAGCCCTCCAAACTACTTCAAACGGACTCACTGCCAATCCCAAGACATTCCCACAGCTGCAGGCAAACTGAGCCGAAGGACAATCTCAGATGGGAACATCCTTCACAGAGCCACTGACACCACAGAGTTCCCATCAGTCCTTAGTTTATGCAGTAACTGGGTGGTAAAATCTCACAAAACGAAACTTTTTTTTCCCACTATACCCCAAGACTTAGGAAATTACCAAATGAGATCACTTTACAATCTTGATTGCTTTAAGACAGAAATAAAATATGTTGAAATCATCTACACAGCATGCACACTCTTCACTGGTCTTGTTATATGACATGTGGCTGAGAAAGAGCATAAATAAAAGCAGCAAACAATAAAACAAACAGTATCTGCATGATTCATTCATGTGTGGTGCATGGAAATCAAATAGACCCACATCTATCAATGTTACAACTTACAGTGTCTAGTTCATTATACTTCATCTAACCACTTTGAATTTACTTCTGATTTAACTAATGGAAAGAAATCAAGTTGAAACTCTAAGTACTCTCTAAAGTGAGGAAATCTCATTAGACTCTTTATTACTGTGATAACTCAGATTAGAAAGTTAACAGAAACATAATTGAGAACTCCATTAAGTCCTCTAAGGTATAAAAAGTAAATCTCTTGCACAGTAAAACTTTCATTTAGGATGACAATCACCCTACAATATTCAAAGTTCTTGCACACAACTTTGTATCTTACCAAAGGTGGTGCACTTTAAGTAGAACAGCCTCGGAAAAGCTCAACCTTCTGTCATTCCCATTTCTTGAGTTCCCCAACATGTTTCTCAGCAGCTCCACGCAAATGGACAGCAGCAAATTAACCAGGTCTCTTCTCTCTAAAGCTTTTCTGTCCACACCCAAGTAGACAGTTTCACTCCTGGCTCTTGGAGAAGTGGAGAAGTCAAACCTGTTTTCAAGTATTCTATCCATAAATGGTTCTTACTCTGCCCACAGCAGGAGGGTCCGGGACAGGTTTCAGGTTAACAAACAAAACCAGCCTGAAGCGCTAGAATAACTGACCATGGAAATGAAAAGAGCTTGCCTTTTGTCGTGTCATGGGAAGTATCCAGTCATACTTCGAGGCCTATGAAATCTGTTTTATTTTTCCCAAATTCCATTTCATATTTTTGATTCCCTTTATTCTATTAAAAAAATTTGAACTCCATATTAATAATTAAATTAAATGTTCGTAATCAAAAAGCATCTCTAATCAACTGAAATCATGAAACATACACAATTTAACAACAATTTATTAAATATAATAAAAAAATTTGATTCGATTTTTACCAAATTCTGCGTTTTGTGTTTTAAGTTTTCTTGATTACATTTGAATGGTTTAATTAAATATTAAATATTTAATCAAATTAACATTATAATCAAAATGCATGTCTAATTAATTGAATTCATAAAAACTAAAATGTATGAATTTTAATATTTTTTTAAAGTTCTATGATTTTTTATTTTTTATTATATATATATATATATATATATATATATATATATATATATATATATATATATATATATATATATATATATATATATATATATATATATATATATATATATATATATATATATATATATATATATATATATATTATTCTGTGTTGTGGAATTCTTCTGGCAATCAAATGAAGGCATAACATATTAATTTAATTTATCTTTTAAATCACATGAAACTAATTTTGTCAAACTGCTAAACAATAGGTTTACTGTTAAAATGAAAACATGGAAGCAAATTATGATTGTTATAAATAAAGTTAATATTATTATTATTATTATTATTATTATTAGCTACATTAGTAATAATAATTCTACTGTACAACAGTAATACAGTTCTGTTGCAATTTCTCACGTTAAAGCAGACTTTTATTTTGACGGATTGCTGTGAAGACTTTGAATTTCTGTGTGTTTATGTAATATGTGATAACTTACTCTTAACTTAGGTCAGTAAAAACAACCTAGAAACATCCTAGCAACCACCTTGAACACCCTAGCAACTGCATAGCAACATGCTAAAAACAAATCAGAATGCCTTTTCAACTGTGGAGGCAAAATATGGTATTTTCATTAAAAAAGTTACACACAAACACAATCCCATACAAAGTGTGTTTGAATAATTAATTTATGCAAATGAATTGACAAAAAATGGAATTATATACCCCAAATTCTGTCTTGGAACAATATTTTGACTGTTTTCTTTGTATAAACGGATGAAATGAATATTCACGGACAAGAATGCTTCAAAACAAACTGTCTGATCTTAGACACATGACACTATCCAGGCTCTCGGATGACTTTGGCGTCATGGGAATTATTTTAAAAATAAAACTGACAAGAATCAGGTCTATTTTCAAATTCCCATTCCCATTCCCAGGTTTAAACCTCCCATCTCTCAAATCAATCTGGCTAAAAATATTCCAACTAACAAATGTTATTAATCTGGGTCCTTTGCTACATTCAGAAATATTATCAGAAGAATTCATCAACTAAGGAAAGCAATCAACAGACAATCAGGGCTCAAATTACGGTGAAGGATTGCGCATAATTTCAATCATTCCCACAGATCTCGCGCTTATAATGCGGGAAATTCCTGCAAACACTTATTCACTTTAGCAGGTTGAGTAAATGAATCCACGCATATTAGATCAAATCAGTCAGCAATACTAGACTCTCACATTTCAGGAGTTGGGACAGTTGACGGAATTGTCACTTGCACAATCCGGCCAGTGTTGCATCAATGAAGTTTATCATCTGAACATCTACCAATTTAAACATTCTAGAGATTTTCAGATTTTTTGCAGATTATAGCGTTTTAACAGTCAAAAACACACTAATTTGTCAATTTCAGTCTTGGCAAGTATCCTCATAAACACAGTTGGTTATGTCTTAAATAAACATATACAGTTGAGAAAGAAAACGCATGTCATGTGACAGTATAATGAAAACAGTATAATGGATCTCCACACTAGCTCTTAAAGTGACAGCAGCCTAATATATGTCTATCATTAATGTTGCTAAAACAACAAAAGATAGCTTTAATTGTAAGGAATCAGGATTAATAGTATGTATATCAAGCGTATAGCGTCAGTTCTGGCAGGTCACATTAGTCAAACTCGCATCAGCTGACTGTCAGCTAATCACATCTACCTATAGGAATACGACGTCTATCACAGCATACATATATATAGCTCCTTCAGCACTATCAGCAGCTATCTTGTTCTCCAGAGCTCATTTACCCTCCTCCATCCCCAGCTCCTCCTCAGTCAGGATTTGGTATTCTAATTCCCCCTGAATCAGACTAAATTCCTGAATTATTTTGTACATTTAATATGAACATTAATGCTATCTGCAATACATTAAGTTGCTTCTGTTCTGTTTACCCTAAGGGGGGTTATTGATGCTCTGTAAATTCTGATGGTAATAGGCACTTACCTAAAGCTAAAAGATGTTTTGTGCCTCTGACAAATGCTTGCAACCTTTTTTTTTATAAGCAGAAAACACTTGAGGTTTGCCACAGACCTGTCCCACCACCTGAATGCAACTGAATGCTTTTTCAAGAGCCTCCAGTTTTGAAAAAAAAAAAAAAAAAAATCCTTTTAAACAGGAAATGACAGAATATTTACATACATTTTACAGTGGGTCTATTTGCATGGGATATTACCTGAGGTAATTTTACGGACCTTTTACAGAAGGTAAAAGTTGGCTTTACTGACATGACTGAGATGGCACAATAGGATGGGACTAAAATCACTGAGAAACTCAGGTAATAATTACTTTACCCCTACCTCTCCATAGTAAACTATATATATATATATAAATAAAATATATATATATATATATATATATAATAAAGCCTTGCATAAAAATCAACAGAACGACAAGGAATTAAAAGGAAAGTTGGATATATGTAGTACACACACACACACACACACACACATATGGATGGGGTAAAAACAACAGGGGAAAACACAGAATAATAGAGTTTCCAGGGTGAAATGAAGTTCAACATCCTGACGGGTCCATCACTGCTGCTCAAGCACCTGATGTCATGTTGAGCTGAGTTTCACTTCCTGTGTGGTGATTACGTTTGCCCTCTGTTATATCACAATCACACAGAACCAAACCTACAGCTCTTCATGTTATAGACTCAATCCAATGTGAAGATGTCATTTACAGATACTAAATGCTTTGACTTCATATCTCATAAATGGATATTGAGAATGCCAATAATGTAGGATTCAGAGTAGTGATGAGGGAAGCGAAATCATCATGCAGTTCCAACATAACCCATTACCCAGTGCAAAAGAGTTTTTTCTCATCTCTGTCCAACCAGTTCCCACGTCCTCTAACAATTCCAGACTCTGCAATGCAGCAAGAAATTGAAATGTAATCAATCTGTTCCATTGTAAACCCCACCCAACTAAAGTTCCAGTCTGCTCTCGTGCTTTCCAGACGTCAGGTAAGAGGAAATATGTTTTCCAGAGCTCCAAAACACCATATATCAGTGAACAATTTTGCAATGCCAACTTAAACGTGTTTCAAAGAACATTTTAATAATCTCTTTTAGACTGAAGCACATTGTGCTAAAGCACAGATCTCTCGGGGTATACTTATCCTGTCAACTTAGATGACTTAAATTATGTCGCTGTGAGACGTCGCTTACTAACGTCCCCCAAAGCTGTCCTCAGACAGTGTCCTCACGGAATCTAGTCCAAACAAAACAAAGCACTGTTGGCTGTATCCGATGGTACCAAGACTTAATCGAAACAATTACTTATTCCAAAACCACTTAAATGATTCAAAATGTCTACTTATAGTCCACAAATAGATATGATTGCATTATCATTAGTGATCTGACGATAGTTAACCATTCTGAGACATTGCATTGACTAATAACCAGTCTGCTAGTCCGATTAATAGAAATGGTAGTTCATTTCATAAACGGACAATAAATATTTTATTTTAAAATGTAGCAATTTTTTTGTAAATATTGTAACAAAATAAAACACACACAAAAAAGGTTTAATAGGCAGCGGTTTGTTAAAACAAATATTATGAGCAATACTAATATAAAAAATATAATCAAGTTAAACAAAACGGTCAACTTAAAACATATGATATTAAAATATAATAAAAAAATCAGTCAACAAAACTAAACAAAACATGTTTAATAGGCAGGGCTTGTTAAAATATATATGTAATAATAAAATAAATAATTCAATAAAATATTTTAAAATAACTTAAAATAAAAATAATAAAATTAAGTGAAGTACCTTGGTGTACCATATAAATACCATGGTATTTAAACATGATAATCATTCAGTACCATGGTGCAAAGCACCAGAGTATTAACATTGTCCTTTCAGATCCAACCCATGCTGCATCAACGGCATCACTTAAAAGCGTCCCTGTTCTCTCAAGCAGCTTTCATCCCGAGCACTTGCCTGCCCCATGAGAAAGGACGTGGCGACACAACATCCAGCGCACAGCTTTTACTTTCGCCTCCGTACGCCCTTTTACACTCGGTTTCTTATAAATCTGAGAGCTGTCTTAACAATTTTCTCAAGGCCTGCAAGATGAAGAACAGCCTAGAAAAGCCTACACGGGCCACGTCTCGGCAAATGTAACAGCAGAGACATTCATGCCATGCAGAAGAGAATACCAAGCTGGTGCGTAATACTGATCTGAATAGGTCTAATCATAAAAGCATTGTGTCTCTAAACAGCACAGGCTCTGACAGCGGCAGTGGGCGTATATGAGAGGAAGTGTTCGGACGCAAAGTGCAGTGAAATTCCAAACATGAACAACAAAAGGGCCCTTGAAATGGCAAACGGTGAAATTAATAAATGCGCTTTAACCTGTTGTTACAGTCTGTTCATTACTGTAAGTACTGTGCTTGAGGAGAATGTTGCCAAAATGTGTTTTTGCATATAGGGTGTTATATTTTTATATTTCCAAAGATAAAGCAATCGGGTGATATTTGATCGTTTTGAGATTCTTGAACTGATCAATAACTGTGTCTACTTAAATAAATAACAGAACTGGTTACATAATCAATCACAAAATGGGATGGAAAGGGAAATTGTTTGTTCTCAAATGTAGCAAATGTTTAAAAAAATAATATTGTAAATAAAAATATAAAACAAAACAAAATTAAACAAAAAAAAAATTTTTACAGCCTTGCAGTGAGAGGTATATTTATATGTACTTTGCAGGACAAGTAATATGCCAAAGTTTAATACAGCAGTAATAGTAATACTATTAAAACAACTGTACAGTGCAAATAGACATATATAGTTTTCATATTCAAGGATTAACTGAATCTGGATGTTTATCTGAAATCAAACCTCAGGATAATGGTACTTAATGTGTTACTTCATGTTTTATTCAACTAAAGAGAGCTGTTGAAACACTTATTGCCTGAGTATGTGAAAGAGAAAAGTCAAATAGATGGGGATGTAAAGGAGGAAAACAGAGAAAACAATTGTAAGAAAAAAGGAAAAAGAATAGTATAAAGATAGCTAAAATAAAGATAGTTTTTCATGTGCACCATTTCTCTTGGGTCTCTCGTCGCATTAGCATGCACTGCGGCGCACATTTGGGATGATACACGTGGAGTGAAACCGAGGTCCCGGCATAATTACATTCCGACATTCGCCCTCTCCCTTCCCGTTCCCTCTTCTCTCCAGACACATCCTCTTCACAGCCATTATGAACCAGCTTTACACATAACCAGCTCCCTCTGTAGTAATAACGCTGTCAGTCAAGCAGACGTAAAACTTTCCTCCACCAGGCCAAAGCTATCTCAGAGTTTGCTTGTGTTTGTGAGGTAACCGGATCCAACCTGTCTTCACAACCACTCACACACCGATTACAGTACTTGAGGTGACCTTTATGGTTATGGAATGTGATGACAAAGTTTGTGCCTTGTGTCCAATGGGGGAAAACACAATGACATGAAAGGCATAGGTTTTATTTAACACTACAATAGCACCTAAGGGGTTTTGGTGCACTTCACTGAGAAAGAAAAATTGTGTGTGTGTGTGTGTGTGTAAAATATATAAAACATTTTTATTATTAATTTATTTAATTTTATTTAATATTATATTATATTATATATATTATATACACAGTTGTGGTCAGAATTATTGGCACCGTAATAAATATGATCAAATATGGCTGTAAAAATAAATCTGCATTGTTTATCCTTTTTATCTTTTATTTAAAAAAATAAAATAAAATAAAATAAAAATATAAAAATCACAAAAATCTAACCTTTCATTGAAGTAAAACAATTGAAAGTGTGGGGGGTAATTATGAAATTATATTCTCAGAAACACAAACACAATTATTGTGTGTGTGTGTGTGTGTGTGTGTGTGTGTGTGTGTGTATATATATATTACTGAGCAGCTTTAAAGAAAATGTTTTATTTACTTTATTGGCATATGTTTTACTTTATTGCTTGTAGCATAAATTTAACAAAAATAATAAGAAAATTAACAATTAATTAGGAAAAACTATTCAATATATATTCTCTGAAAACAATTTTAATATGTAATTTTGCTTCTCAAATACATTTCATCTTCAAAACACAAGACAAAATTACTGATTGTTTGTTTGATATATAGCCACTTGCACCCAATTTGACAATTCAAAACAGTGTGCTGCATCCCATTAAACTCAGAAAGTAAGAAATCCCAAATTCGACTTGGAAAAGTACAATAAATTGTCACTTGAAATTTGACTTCCAACTTGGAAGCTGTTATTATTTCCCCTTTGTGCCTATATAAAAACTTATCAATGGATAATATTTGATGTTTTTAAATGTTTTTAGGAATTTTTGTATAAATATTGCATATATTAAATATATTTAAAAATGTGTTTGCTAACATTACATCACATTATATACATTGATTTAGCACTAGGTCTGTAAACTACCTTAAAGAAAGAGAAGGACTTACCAAATATGTCTTGACCTAGAGAAGGTTTTGTCCACTCTGTGAAAAAAACAAACAACATGTTATTGGTTAAAAGTCAAAAACATTTGAATACTGACACAACTGTAAAGCTCTTATAGTAATTACCCAAAAATGGCACTAATTGATTTCACGCTTTTAACACATGCTGGCAATCAATCGCCACCCAGAGCCTGCTAAATGCTAACAGCTAATCAATTCAGCGCTGACAAACTCCTCATGCAGTTTAACACTTCACTTGATGTGATAATGACGAAATCTATTAAGTTAACGAAGGGTGAGGGCCAATAGGATAATGAAGAATCACTGGAGCACATCATCAATTAATACAAGCAATTGCTATCTCTAAAATCCCTTGAAACTGCCATCTTTGCTCCGTGTGCAGTACGCGACACCTTTAACCCCTGATCTTATTCCTTTGTGTTTCTGCACAACGTTTTGAATGATTCTGAAGGAAAACTCAACAATTCTGCCTGACAAAAAACCGTACAATTGTACAGAGGGCATTCGCAGTTGTGAGACGCTAATGAGAGAAGCAGCTTCTCTAACGTTTCTCTGAAGAGCAGCTGTGGCTTTGTTCTAAGAATACGCTATGAGCCCATGACTCCACTTGGTTTAAAAACAGCTCTGCCCTCAGATGTCTTTTTGAATAAGATCTTTCATAAGACTGAATATCAAAATAGACACAATGCTGAACACAATGGCAATTTTGCCTGAAAAGGAAACCTCATTTTAAACCTCAATGTAATTGGTGTCATTTCGTTTCTTGCCACAAGGTGGTTCTATAAACACCTTTGTTTGGTTAAAAACAAGAAAGTGTTAAACAAAGACCAATAACCTTGACCAAATCTTTCAACAAAAGATTGAGACCGAAAGTAACTGTTTTCCAACCACACGCATCAGGATGTCTCCATACACTGCCTTTGCTCTAAATGTCAGACATCTGCAGGGCTTGTGGGCTGTCAATCACAGCACTGGTGCGTCCTCCAACCGTCTGCTGAGCGCAAGGGAAAAGAGTGGCTGTTGTGTCAACAAAATGAATTAACACTTCAGGTAGAGTAACAACTATTTCCATTACCTTGAAGGAAAGGACAGTGATCTTTTATTAGCTGCTTTAGCTGAGTCCTTCACATTTATTTTGAATAATGAAGCGTCAATCGATTAAAAGGCCATTTTATTTGCATGATATGCTTATTATTTAATCAAATGGTAGTACTTTATGTTTAAATTCTTAAATGGCTTATTGCAGATTTTAAGGGCATGTTAGGAGGATGCAATTCTTTAATAATTCTTAACTTCACTAAATTAAACAGGGTTTATATGCATCCCTGACATTTTCTTCAGTTCATAGTACTAAATACTAGGGGTGAAACAATATACTGATGTCACAATATATCGCAATACAAAAATGCAACAATATGCATGTATATAATAGTAAAACATTTTTAATAACAAGTACAGAGTTTTAGCAAAGGCTTTATATATAGGAAGAAAGTGCAACGCCCAATATGGCGAATAAGCCCCGCCTTCTACATGAAACAGCCAATCGTTGTTTAGTAAAGTCGTCACGTCACTGCAGCTGGTGTTGGAAGCCCTGGTTGCTATAGAAACAGGCAGTGTTTTGAGACGCACGCTTAGGACTGTGCATCCCCGTTTGTCCAGGCTGAAAAATGCAGGTTTTTGTCATGATTCAAGCGTTTAGAAGCTACATTTATGAGACAGTTGTTGTCAGGTTTCATTGGTGATTTCAAATATAAAATGTAATCGTAAGCTTGGCGAACAGTTTTGGAGAATTTGATGTCCAAAAAATGACTTGTCTTAAAGGGACTTTGGTTTTAGTGTGAGTACTAAATTAAACTACTATATATAATGTTGAATATAATGTATAATAATGCACTGGGGCTGATAATGCCAAATGTCTTGTGGCCTACATTAATTTAAATATATCTAATCAGTGACAGAGTGCATCTTCATCTAAAATAATTCTGTACTTTCAGCTTCAGAATCATGAATATTTTTATTCTGGTGTCAGCACTGACCTATGTTGACCTATGCATTGGGTTACCAGCACCAAGTCCACGTCTGTTCATTTCCACCCCCAATGTAATACCAAACTTACAATTTTAATCAACAGTACATTTTTTGTTAACCTTTTATATGTCTTAGTGAGTTCAGTATCGTGATGTATCGAATGGTAGCATGAGGTATCATTACACACCTATAAAATACACTCTCTTTGCATCCATGGAAACTTTCCAGATTGCAAAAAGGTTATTTTTAGTGAAAACGTTTTTTTTTTTTTTTTCTATTCACTGAAAGGTTCTTTGGGGAACCAAAAAACGGTTCTTTCATGGCATCACTGCAAAACTAAACAAAAAATATTTTCAGAACCTTTTTAAAAATTATATGATCAATAAGTTATGACAGTTTTTACATTGTTAACTCATCAAGATAAGTTAAGCAATTTTCAACTTTTATTATGAGTCATTCAAGATTCAACTCATTTTTTTTAAGTTAAAATTTTGGTGACTTTTAAGTCAACAACTTTTTTTTGCAGTGTTATTATGTGTATAGGTGTAAAAGACATTGCACGATTTGTCATAGGAAATTGCAAAAACTGATTTTAATTTAAAAATGTAATCAAACCGTATATGACATAAATAAACCGCTGTCCACACAAATTCAGTGTAAACACACGACTTCAGGAGTAAATATTGGAGCCCAGCCGCTGACTGTGGAACAAAGCCTTTAAACCACCAAATGAGGGATCAGTGTGTGTTTGTATTGTCAGCATATGTCAGTAAACAGAACACACTGGATCACACAGAACCGGTTTCAGATTGCTTAAGCAATCCAAAATACAAACCTGTTAAACCTGATGATCATGTAGCACAATACACAATTTTTCCTATCATTTAAGGTTGCTCTATTTCCATAATCTGTTATTTCAACATAAAAGTGCTTTAAACTTCACATATAAAGTTTCAGGGAATAGGAAAACATGTCACAAATCACTACATGACTCGTGTTTCCCTCTTTAACCAAAGTAAACACATCTGAGAAATCTCTGACATCATCTTACTATCATCATCACCATCAAACTCTCAGCATTCCAACTCAACCATACTAACCAAGCAGGAACAACAACACGGTGTCAAGTGACAACATGTGCAAGTATAAAAGACACATGCATAATAACTTATTTTTGTGAATAAATGAAACTAAAAACCCCAGGTTTTAAAGTAAGTCTTCACTCAGCCACGATAAGGCTGCTCTTTGCCTGCTCAAAATTCAGTGTAAAGATGCAATGCTGCATAAAAGCCAGACTAAATTATGCCTCCTCTGACACACCTCAGCCCCTAGTATCAAAGTATACAGTTACAATTGCTGAGTAAATGCATGTATGCCACCTCTAAAGCAGCATTAAACAGCCTGTGTAAAGACAGCTAAATGACAGTTACATGTTAAATACAAAAGTCAAATCCTTTTTGTGACTTGACACTTAAATTATACACATTTAAAATATATGTAACTGCATTAAAGCTGACATGAAACGGAAGTTGCGACAGTCTTTTCTTCCCTATATTGTGAAGTATATACGAGTAAAACAACTTCTCGAATGATAAAATGTAGGGTGGGACTCGGTCATGTGAGTGACAGGATGTCCCGCCCTTTGCGCCAGTAAACACATCATTCTGGTTTAGTTCATGAGGGCACACATGAATTTAAAAAAAATAAGTATGTGCATGAATAAATCATTAATAATAAATACTGCAATATTCCATAAAAAAAAAATAATAATAAAAAAAAAAAGAATTGTCCGTTTTTATTTGTGGTGACTTTAAGCTAAGACATATGTAATTTTAATTTATTTTCAACAGTCAATTGTTCCACATATACCATGTTTACCACATGTACTGTGAATAATGTGTTTAACAGGTTTTTACCGTCCAGAAAAGTTGTAAGAACTACTTCCTTACTGCAAAAATGTTTTTACTAATTTGGAAACTAGTAACTAATGAGGTCAACAAACCTGGAACTACTTCATAGCCCTGCAGAAAATGAATCAGCACCCTGAAACATACGTCACCCAATCAAAATAAAGCATTCAGAAATGGTATGAACATTGATGAGAAGACATCATGTTACTGAATGTATGACTCGAGGTAAACTACCTATGAAAAGTCCAATATATAAACAATATAACTGATTTTAAACAAACAAATCCAACAGCTTGATCAGGTAATCAACATCTGCATCCTAGAACTGGAAGTTGGCATCTAAAAACCAGAGTAGCCAATGAACATTAACTGCAATGGCATATAAACATCCAGCAATGTGCTTCCTGCTCTGTGAATGGTTTCTCACAGAACAACTGAGAATTCAAAGTCATCTGTCCTTGTCACATACACAGTAGTCTGTCTTACCCCCCATATGCTCCAAAAGTAAAGCTCCTCTTCCTGTGAGACATTCTTCTGTTTTCCCTCTTAACCTCCTCCTCTAACAGTCTCTTCTCCTCTGTCTCTGTCTATCTTTGACAGTGGGTACTTGTTTTGTGCCTTTGTCTCAATGTGTGAGAGTGTGTCCCTCCTTCTCTGCTTCCCATCCCTCCTCTCTTCCCTCCCTTTCGCTACCTGAGACAGAGGATCCACAGCTATGAGCAGGTGCTCGCTTTTTAAATGATGTCTTGGAGACACATGTGATGAAAAGAACAATGTGGTCAGTTCTTAGAAATATGAGGCGTATAAATATGTATGAACCAAACCCAAACCTAGCCATGATATTGTTAATACAAAACTATTTTTAAAAAAATATGCCTTTTGTATGATCCAGCTCTCACAATATCATGATTCGCTGTCATGAGAGATCCTGGTAAACCCTATGTTTTGGGGACAAAATGTCCTGACAAGGATGGCAATATCCGAAATTGTTGTCCTTGTGGAGACATTTTTTCATCCCCATGTGGAAAACACTTACAAATCATACTAAGATGATGTTTTTGAAAGTGTATAAATGCAGAAAGTTGTCTATGATGGGTTTAGGGGTAGGGTTAGTGTAGGAGATAGAATATACAGTTTTACAGTATAAAAATCATTATGTCTATGAAAAGTCCGCATAAAACATGAAAACACAACATGAGTGTGTGTACTGTATACAGTTGCAAGACAAAGTATTTGAACCCCTTGCAGAATCTGTGAAAATGTCAATAATTTTAACAAAATAAGAGATCATATAAAATGCATGTTATTTTTATTTAGTTCTGTCCTGAATAAGATATATAGTCCATAAGACAAAAAAATGGTCAAAACACACACACACACACACACACACACACACACACACACATATCAGTGCTGTCAATCAATGAGAAAATGTATCTAATTAATTAAACATTTTCTGTAATTACGATTAATCTAACATTAACATTTGTAATATATTTTTATATTGTAATTATTGTAATATATATTGTAATACCTACTTTCACACTGAATCTCCAATGTAGAAACAACAAAGAGTCTTTTTTCCATTCCCAGCTCCAGACGACTACACACCTTGACATTTTTTGTTTACAAAATCAAAATGACTTTAAGACATTTAAAACATGTCTATCATAGAGGAGGTGTCACATGACTGCATGTATAAAACGTATTTTTAACAAGAACAAAAAAAGGCATGTAATTGTGTATATTTTTGTGGTCATATTGAACAGTTGAAATAAAAATAAAAATTTTCTGCTCAACACTGGATATAAAGCTCTTATAAAACATTCCCACTGGTCCTGTACAGCTGATGACATTAGTCAGCATGATATATTACATTCAATAAATTCATACTAAACATACTAAAACTTCAATTAAAACTTAACTGCCACACAAATAAAGCATCATTTTCTCAGGCAGACCTTTTAAAGACAAACAAACCTTTGGTAACCTCAGGATCAGATAAATGGATGTTTACTGTATGGAAACATTGGCAACAGCACAATGTACTATCTCATCTCATCTCATATCAGCTGATGGAGAGCTCAGTGTGAGTAAATAAACATCTTGTGCTTGCTCTTCTCTTTCTCTCAATTAGTTGACATTAGTTGTTAAACAATCATTTTTATTTTTAATTTAATAGTAGAATGACCCTTACTACCGCAACAATCCATTACTCTTTTATCGCTCATTAAACTTGAATCTCAGTTAATCTTCATTAAATTCAATTCAAGAGTTTTATTTGTCAAGAGTTTTATTTGTTCATTAAAGTTTGCAATGCTTCTCCTAAAACTCTTTAGGAAAAGAAAAATAGCACTACTCATAATTGCCTGTGCCAATTTAGCTAGCCCCCAAGCCTTCATCACCAAAACAGCTTTAAAATGAGTTTAAAACAATCAAAAGTGACCTAAGGGGACATCCAAAGCCAACTCAGTAAAAGAGATTATTTTATAGGACGACGCCTAGTGTCTGTGATACAGGACATTTCATAATCACTTTGAAATGTCGTGTCATGAGGTCGGACTGTCTGAGACAAAAAAACATTAGAGCTCTTCTTCTACAGCTAATGCTGAAAGGTGACCATTCAGTTTTAAAGGGACGTCTCTTTAGAGAACCCCATTTATTGGTGGGTATTACCATTTGCTTAGAACTCATATGACGGTATCAGTAGGTAAAATAATAAGCACAGGTCCTAAAATTAACACTTGCCAAGCACCAAATGAGAGTAAAAGTCAAGTATGGCGAGTATATGAAAAAGTGTCAATCCAGTTGGTCGGTAGGATTTTAAAAGAATGCAATGTTGTGAGAAAATGAACATGAATTGAGGTCTCTTGCACGTTTTCTTGCACTTAAACAGACACATTCAGACAAAATGGTCAAAATGCCCATCTTGGCAAGTATACTCATAAACATAGTCTGTTATGTCTTAAGTGAACGTAAACGGTTGAGAAAGAAAACGCATGTGTAACAGTATAATGGATCCATGCATAAGCTCTTAAAGTGACAGCAGCTTAAAATTCCTGCTGCTGTCTGTTTTAAATTTTAAATCAAACAAAAGACAAAGAAAAAACACTCATTGCAACTGATTGAATAACTTTTGTAACTTTAATAAAGATTAATCTAGATGTTTCATAGCTGGTAAAAAAAAAATATTTATGGCCGGTAAAAAGTCACTGGCCATTGGCAGGTGTAGCAAAATGTTAAGTTTTAGGCCCTGAATAGGCATATCCTATAAAAGAACATATATATGTACACTTGTATGTTCAGTTTTGGTGTTCTGTTCAGCAAACTGAAGCTATAATTCGCACAGGCTCACCAAAATTGGACAACAGAAGATTCTGCTGTGGCAATTCAGATGGTGGGATCAGATTTTGGCGTAAACAACATGAAAGCATGGATCCATCCTGCCTTGTATCAACGGTTCAGGCTGCTGGTGGTGTAGCAGTGTGGGAATATTTTCTTGGCACACTTTGGCCTGCTTAATACCAACTAAGCATTGTTTAAACGCCACAGCCTACCTGAGTATTGTTGCTGACTATGTTCATCCCTTTATGACCACCATGTACCCATTCTCTGATGACTACTTCCAGCAGGATAATGCACCATGTCACAAAGCTCAAATCATCTCAAACTGGTTTCTCAAACATGACAATGATTTCGCTATACACAAATGGCCACAGTTATCGAATCTCAGTCCAGAATAGAGCACCTTTGAGATATGGTGGAACGGGAGATTTGCATCATGGATGTGCAGCCGACAAATCTGCAGCAACTGCATAATGCTATCATGTCAATATGGACCAAAATCTCTGAGGAATGTTTCTAGCACCTTGTTGAATCTATGCCACAAAGAATCAAGGAAGATCTGAAGGCCAAAGGGGGTCCAACCCACTGCTTAAGACAACATTTTACAGTTGCAGTTTTAATTGCTTGTTTTACAGGACTGCTACTGGTCAGGACATTTATATAAACATACTCGCCACAAATTAAAACTTGATGGATATGCAGAGCTAACCTCTCTCTGACTCGATGTTCTCTGTGGGGATACATGGAAGTAGAAACAGGACTATTTACTTTGGTTAATCTATGAACAGCTGATACGGCAAGGGCACCAGGAGATTAATTAGTCTTTAACAGTGTCTGTCACACACACACACACACACACACACACACACACACACACACACACACACACACACACACACACACACACACACAAATAAGAAAAGGTCAAAAAAGTCAAAAGCAGCTACAAGAGAAAGTAATGGAGCAGTGTCCTATAAAAGAACAAACAGCATGGCACCTGAACACTGAGAAGTTCAGACACATGCTCACTAATAACAGATGCCTTTACCACATAAACATAACATTTATCAACTGATCTGGCTTAAGTTGGACATTTTTTCCTGTAAAACTGTCTAAATGAAGGCTATGGGCTGAAGGGGTTAAAAGGGAGTAGGTTAACTGAATTCAGGCCTGGGCAGTAAGTTCCTGAAAAGCTGTTAAGTGTAAAGCAGAAATGTGGCAAAAAGGGATTTGGATCAGTACTGCCACCATGTGTTACTATACTCCCAACGCACATCCCATAATTTAACACACCACACTACAGTACTACCACATGCAAAAAACAGTCTGTAAATCAGTCTGTAATTATAATGTTTCCTTATTTCTATGAGGTAACCAAACAGTGTGATGTTTTCCCCTAATCAGTTCAGTGCAAATCCAGCCTGGCAGTCAGTTTCATTGGGTAAAGGGTTTGGGGTAGTGTAAGGGTTTTTTGTTGTAGCATTGTGTAGGCAATCAGCACTGTGATTGACCTGACCAATGAGATCTTTAGAATTGGATATGGAGCAGATTTTGTACGGAGTTTGCCTGGGTTGTGATGATTGACACACCAGCTTGTGTGTTTGGTGTCTGCTATTCTGACCAAATAAATATTAAAGCAAGACTCATTATGTTAAACAGTTTTAACTGAAGCACAGTGGACAGAGGCATCATGTTTTGCTCACTGTTGCCATGTTCACTTATAAGAGATTTTGGGCTTCTTGCTTAAGCTTGGCTCATAAAGCGATTGAGTTTATAGAGTTATTAAAGTGAGCAGGTGCGGGTCACAACATTTTGATCTTATTTTCAGCATAAAGCATTTGGATTTATTTTGGCTTATTGTGTGCTTGTTCTTGTTTGTTGTTTTTCTAGCAATATCTGGTAACACAAATGAGTCAAGGGTTGTCCCACTTCCCATATGATTTCTTTTGCAGCACTGTCCTCACATAAAGAAGAAAGAAACGTTTCTGATGCATGTTAAAATACACCATTAACAACTAGTTGTTCAGTTCGGTTCTGCACACACTGTACAATTTTTGTAAATGCATTTGTCAGTTAATTAGAATGCGGTTGCCACTCCTGTAAATTACTGATTAAAAAGTACCTTATGCTCAATGTCAGGTGTGGTTACCTGGCAACACGTATCGCTGCCCACTGCGACAAACAAAATGCTGTCTGTTGTCTCTTTCAGCACTTTACATGCACTTTAGAAGACGAACAATCACATGCAAATACATTGCTGTCTGCATTTCTTTTCCAAAAATGCATGTTATTTACCATGTGTGGCGTGAATGACAACAGCATGTGTTCTCTACAGCAACACATCAACTTACAGCTGCTATCTGCTGGGAAGAAGAGCGCTACACACAAGTTTTCACAGAGCGCTTAGGAGAGACAGGACTGCCTTAGGCTGTGAGCAGCAGAGCAGGGAATGCTGGGAGTTAACCTTGCCCAATCAAATAACCTCCATCTGAGCAAGGTTCCAGCGTCTCTCTGCTTGCAATGCTCTAAACATAACAGACAACAAGACAGAATCACTAGAGGTGTTCGCTAGGGCAATCAAGTGCCCATTGGTCATTTGATTGGCTAAAGTCATGCATCATTTGTGCTATGGACATGAATATTTCATGTGACTAATACTTTTCTAAACACCCATATCCCCATCCCCAGGAAAGAGCTGTAGCTATTTTTCTAGATCAGGAGTCTTTGACACACTCAATTTTGTGAAAAATATATAACAACATCTAACAAGGTGCACTTGACCTAAGCTTGGGCACCCTGCTCACAACTGCCATATGTCTCCATTTTTCTTGACAAGCTTTTATTTAAATGCAGAACCATCTCTTAAGACAACAAAATCGAGACTTTTCAGATGTGCACTGCAACTTCACCTCAGCACCAGCCACAAGTCAAACGAGTATGGAAAAGGTACAAATGCAGAATGAGCTTCAGCAGATCAACAGTGAACGGGAAACAGTAGATAGTATAATGTTTAGTTCTCAACTGGTTGGTTGCAAGAGTGGGTTGCATAGTGTGCAGTCAAAGAAATTAAATCTCTTATCGGCTGATATATTGTGCTTGAGGGGCACATATATCTTCAATATCACACACGCTGTATCACTTCAATATAAATAAAGCGCAAAAGAAACTGAGCATGTAACTTCATAGTTCTATCGTCAATTGAGTAAATAACCAAAAAAGCGATTAAAGCTGTCAAAACTGTGCATGCATGTATGTATTTGTTATACACTCGTGACAGTAAGAACATGCCTTACTAATGTATGGACTAAAATATTCTGCTATGTGAAATAAGGCTTGTATGTAATTTTTTTATGCACAAATAAATGTGAGCACTGGGCATTTGTACTAGAAGATAGGCGCCAATTTTGCAAAACTTATGACATTATTAACTGTCTTATTAATTGCTTTGGAAGCTTGCGATTATGTTAAGGGGTGTTAACATTTCCGACACACAGTTGAGGTGTTCAGCCAATCACAACACACTGGGTCAGCTGGCCAATCAGAGCACACTACGCTTTTCATTATATGACCCCTTTAATATAACTCTGATTGTGTTTGGCTTAAAGAAGAATGTCATATACACCTAGGATGGCTTGAGGGGGAGTAAATTATGGGATCAATTTGGGGAGAACTAACCCTTTAAAGCCATGTGGATTGTGTAATTCTCCCGGTTAAGTTCCTCCCCATTCTGGGAATCTGGGTATTCACGTATCATAAAAAATTTGAATGCTCCCTGTCTGCTCAGCTTTAGATCTGCTCTTCAGTGAGATCTTCAAAGCCTGCAGCACCGTTTCATGGCTTACTGCTCGGGTTGACCGATCTCAGCCAGCGTGTGTTGTTCTGTCCGACCGATCTCTCCCCCCCACCCCACTGTGTGTCTGACCTCCTGATGAGTGAGCACTGCCGACAGACCGAGGCTGCTTGAGACATCACAGTCGAGCAGAGCGTGTGTGAGCGAGGGGGAAAGGGAGATAAGAATGTGTCACAAAGAATGTGTTTCAAAGTGTGAGAGTGAAATACTGCGTGCATATGTGTGTGTCTGGGTGAAATCTTCAGTAAATGAGGCTTGGTCTGGACTCACTCAATGACCCTCTTCAGCCGAATAGGAACACCATCACTGAGTGTTTTCAATGCAACCTAAGTGAACCTGTCTGCATAAATGCATTTAAAATAGAGAGACAGTGTGGTTATAGAGATACTCCCAGAGGGAAATCTTGAGCTATTTCGAAGCTCAGGAGACTTTTCATTTATATTTCATTTAAATATAAAGAAGCTCAGAGATCATTTGGTCTTTGAAGAATTTCATGAGAAATGTTAATATTGTTAAGATTGAAATCCTTGACATATGTTTGCAGACTTTTCTGTAGGACAAAATCATGATCTCTTTAATATCTGTTTCTCCTAGAGAGCAGTGAGTTTCAAAAGGTGGTTCTCTGTTTTTTTCTCTTGGGAAAAAGACCATATGTGTCTCTGCTAGAGTTTCAGAAGATATCTCAACTGTGTCTTTAAAAGTGTGTTCACACTCAGCATGTTTGGTTGAATTAAAACAAATCCTGGTGCGATTGCTCTGTTAATTTGAATACGTGTGAACGCTACCATCCAAACCCTGGTGCATACCAAACAAACAGACCGAGAACACTGAAAAGATGGGTCTCGGTCCACTTCCAAATGAACTCTGGTATGTAAACAGCCCAAAAACGGGACATGATGTCACAAGATGTGAGCCTAAAAAAGGGCAGAATTGTTTTGGATGTTCAACAATTTTCGGCGCAAAATATAAGATTTTTGTGTCTAGTGAACACTAAGTGAACCAGGACTAAATGTATCATTTTCTTTTTAGGGCCGGACCAAAAGAACCAAGAGAACTCAAACTTTTTTTTCTTCCAATATTATTTATTTAGAGTTATGCTATCTTTATTACTTTTAAGTCAAGTCGCCTTTATTTATATAGCACTTTGTACAATACAGATCGTTTCAAAGCAGCTTTTACAGTGATTTTACACTCTATACTCCAGCTGTATGTGTGAACAAGATTTTCTTTATTTATCCTAAGTAACATTATGGAAAACTTTAATCTTTAAAAGACACATAACTATTTTGAATTTAGAGAAAAATGCTTGGGTTTGCCATGAGTGCTACATGGCAAATCTAAGCATTTTTCTCTAAATTCAACAAGTATATCTTTAGGGCAAAAGTCTCCATTTGCTCTCCATATTATAAACTCATTACTGCCTAACACCATGTCTACACCGGACATGACCGTTGACTCATCGCACCGCGCCGCAACAGCTAGAAGCTGTCTACACTAGATGCGACAAAGCGACCGTTGCAAATCCATTTGTCCTTCCTATGAGAAGCATCGTGAGTGCTTGAGGTACATTATAAATAGAACAAGGCAGCAGTTTACTGTCGGGGGGTTTATTGTGACACGTCGAGCCGCTCTGCGCCGCATCCAGTTTAGACAACATCACTGATTAGAATGGGTTACACTGTCTTTTGTCGCATCGCGCCACTCACATTCGGTGTAGACACGATGTCAGAGGAACAACTTGACATTTTTATCCTACAAGATTGGCTCAAAGGAGACAAAACAAGAAAAGCATTACAAGTAGTAATGAAAATAGAAGGAGACAGAGGGAAAGAAAGAGTTAAAGAACCATGTAGCAAGCATCTTGTCATGATTGTGTTGGCACGTCCGCTCCTGGCGAAGTCTGCAATGTCGTGTCACCAAATGGCTGATGTAATGCCAGTGTTGCTATGACAGAAACAGAGCCTGGCACGGTTGTCAGCGTTTCTCCTGTCCATCAATGGTCATTCTCTCCAAAATATGGACAAAATGTGATCGTTATACATGTACATACCTTTACAGTAGCTATCACAGTGACTGTTGGAAAATATCCAGTTTGAATTAACACTTTCATCTTGCTCCAAACACTGACTTCTGTTCTAATACAATGGCATATGGGTAGTATTTCCATTCATCTAACCAAACACGCTCCAAATGGGACGAGAATGACTTGAGGGTTTGAGTTTTGAAACTCTCTTCAGATGGCTAGGCATCTGTCTCCTTTTGGCAGTTTTCACTGGGACCATAGCAACACTGCGAACAAATGTATTTCATACACAATTTTTATATTTGAGCTAAAAATAATGAACTTCTACCAGTCAAACTGCTAAGTCGAAAACTCTAAACCAACTGTCAAAAATATGTTCACAAGTCTGAAAAAGGGGCAAAAGTGAAAAAAAAAGTTAAGCTACATGCATGAATGGTTGCACTAACCTTATAGTTTAAAAAGCATCTTTGGAGTGCTTTCAAACTGGCACATATACTGCAGCACAACAGGACGACACTGCCAAATGTAACCCTGTGTCCTTCTGGACCATTAACCATTTTAAGCTGCCTGGATTGTGTTTTTCAAGGAATAAGCCATGGGAAGCTGTGCCTAAAACAACCTTCTGTGAGCTACGAGGTTGTTATTCGATAATATTTGCTTCTGTTGAAGCCATCAGTCTGCATTATTTCAACATATTTAAAAAATAATCATGTTTAACAGTAGAATTCGTGGTGAAAAAAATCATTATCCATAATGCTGTACAGAAAATTCGAAACAATCAAAACCAGAGATCTCTTTAGCCCCGCCCACTCCCGTGAACCACTGCAAATGACGTAATTGAGTCGCCTCTCTATGCTCTGTTTTTATATATTTAATCAGCATTTTTAAATTAGTAGTTTTATATTTCTCTATCGTTTTTCATTTGGATTATGCATTGCTTCATGGGATTGTAGTTTTCCCTCACTAAAGAAATTACATCACAACAGATTGTTCTTTGATTTCACTTGAAGTATATGGGGGCCTTTAACCAATCTTTTGAGCTGGAACTATCTGTTTTATATTATACTGTATCTTTCCATGTTTGTGTTCAGTCTACAGTGTCTTATTTCAGCACTGTCAAAGTGGAAAAAAGCCTCAATGGCAAGAGTATGAGGAATTGCAACGTAGACTGTTGGCAAACAGAGACAATTTGAAATTGCATTTTTATATGCGAGTTGAGCAGCACATAAAACGATCAGAGTAAACAAACAGTGTAAAAAAACCCCGGCATAAACACCTGGATGTCTGATTGAAATGATTATGCCTGATTGTACACATACTGATTTATGCGACACCTGGCGCTCTGAAAATAAGGGACTGTCAGTCTGTATGTGTATGTGTGTGTGTTTGTGCGTGTAAACCATCATTCCACAACAAAAAAATGCTACAAAATCAAGCAACTACCCTAATTTTTTTCTCTCTATTGCCATTCCAGACAACTCATCCCTGGATGACTTTCTTTCTTTTGTGGAACATTCAGCAGAATGTCTTCCTTACAACAAAAAATAGATGGTGACCAGGGTTGTCAAGCTCCAAAAAAAGAAAACAAGCCATACAAAATCATAAAGACACCAATATACACACACATATATACATATATATATATATATATATATATATATATATATATATATATATATATATATATATATATATATATATATATATATATATATACACACACACACACACACACACACACACACACACACACACACACTCACCTAAAGGATTATTAGGAACACCATACTAATACTGTGTTTGACCCCTTTCGCCTTCAGAACTGCCTTAATTCTACGTGGCATTGATTCAACAAGGTGCTGAAAGCATTCTTTAGAAATGTTGGCCCATATTGATAGGATAGCATCTTGCAGTTGATGGAGATTTGTGGGATGCACATCCAGGGCACGAAGCTCCAGTTCCACCACATCCCAAAGATGCTCTATTGGGTTGAGATCTGGTGACTGTGGGGGCCATTTTAGTACAGTGAACTCATTGTCATGTTCAAGAAACCAATTTGAAATGATTCGAGCTTTGTGACATGGTGCATTATCCTGCTGGAAGTAGCCATCAGAGAATGGGTACATGGTGGTCATAAAGGGATGGACATGGTCAGAAACAATGCTCAGGTAGGCTGTGGCATTTAAATGATGCCCAATTGGCACTAAGAGGCCTAAAGTGTGCCAAGAAAACATCCCCCACACCATTACACCACCACCACCAGCGTGCACAGTGGTAACAAGGTATGATGGATCCATGTTCTCATTCTGTTTACACCAAATTCTGACTCTACCATCTGAATGTCTCAACAGAAATCGAGACTCAGACCAGGCAACATTTTTCCAGTCTTCAACTGTCCAATTTTGGTGAGCTTGTGCAAATTGTAGCCTCTATTTCCTATTTGTAGTGGAGATGAGTGGTACCCGGTGGGGTCTTCTGCTGTTGTAGCCCATCCGCCTCAAGGTTGTGCGTGTTGTGGCTTCACAAATGCTTTGCTGCATACCTCGGTTGTAACGAGTGGTTATTTCAGTCAAAGTTGCTCTTCTATCAGTTTGAATCAGTCGGCCCATTCTCCTCTGACCTCTAGCATCAACAAGGCATTTTCGCCACAGGACTGCCGTGATACTGGATGTTTTTCCCTTTTCACACCATTCTTTGTAAACCCTAGAAATGGTTGTGCGTGAAAATCCCAGTAACTGAGCAGATTGTGAAATACTCAGACCGGCCCGTCTGGCACCAACAACCATGCCACGCTCAAAATTGCTTAAATCACCTTTCTTTCCCATTCTGACATTCAGTTTGGAGTTCAGGAGATCGTCTTGCCAGGACCACACCCCTAAATGCATTGAAGCAACTGCCATGTGATTGGTTGATTAGATAATTGCATTAATGAGAAATTGAACAGGTGTTCCTAATAATCCTTTAGGTGAGTAATATATATATATATATATATATATATATATATATATATATATATATATATATATATATATATATATATATATATATATATATATATATGAATCAAGCATTACATTACATATCTGCTGAAGCCATATACAGTAGATTTGTGATCTGAAATTTGTCACTCACTGATAATCTTGCATCTGTGGTCAGCAATCACTTTCACTGTATGGAAAAGAACAGCTTTGAGATTGTGCTTCATGCTATAAATGCTGTGTTCTATAGAATTCAGTCATATTTCTGTGAACTCTCGCTTTAAGAAATAAACATTTTAAGTAACAAACAACATTTCATTGTGCACAAGGCAATTTACTAAAGCAGGACAATTACACCACATGTATATCATATAATTAAGCAAATGTACTTTCAGACTTGTAGCACTAACCACTTCCCTAATTATAATAACAAACGAATATGTCAAAGCCTCCATGTGACCCCTGAGATATCCTTAACACCATAATCAGTGTTATAATCACACAACATGACTCTGCTAAATGAGATAATGTATAAAATGTAAACAATATGAATGTAACTCCATATTCAAAACACAACTTATACAGGACCCAAGACTGTATGACATGACAGAAAACAAATCTAATTCACTCTCAAAACCATCTGTGAGTCTTGAAAATGTAATTATTTGACTACAAACCATATTTAGAACTCAAAACAGGACAAATGTATTCTGCTGCTGTGTAAATGTAGCCTCAGAGAACTGGTGCTTGGTTCTTTTGATGGGCCACTAAAGCGACTTTTGCACCAGAGGAACGTTTTCATAGTTCCTATAACTATTGCCCACTTTTTGCCATGTTGGTACCACAGGAACTGGGAATGATTTTAGGGTAGCACTTTATTTTATGTACATACTATGTACTTATTACAGTAATTGCAATAACTGGGTAATAACTAGGTACTATCTCTGAACCTACCCTAAACCTAACCCATGTAATTACCTTACATTACACAGTACTTTCTTAGGCAAGTACACTGTACATACTGTAAAAGTAAAGCAACCGATTTTAGTTATTGGGGGGACTTTTGGGGGGACTAAATTAGCTCCTACTGCAAAGTAGAGTCTAACCCAGCACAACAGGAACTGTCAGTGATGCAAGTGTACGTTGATTGGCCAAAACACCAGTGCCCGCCATTTGTAAACACAGTTTATAGCCAACATATTTACTTGACAACTCAAACTAACTCCATGAACATGGAAAACAGTGATAGACAGACGCCGAAGCTCAGGCCCTTCTCAACCTTTACGCTAAGGAGGAAATCCAATGTGACTTTGAATGGACCTAGTTTCAGCCGCAGACGCCACACCCACAGACTGCTGGCTGAACGTCTGATGCATATGGGACACTTAACTGAAAACACTTTAGGATTTTCAAAATCATCAACTGATTGGTTGGATTCTAAAGGATGTCCGGGAGATGTCCGTTCTTTAATGGTCCGGCTGGAAACAAAGATGCTGTGAAGCCAAACCCTCTCATGGAAGAAGATGGCACACTTAACTGATGCATAATGCCATCATGTTTACAACTGTGACAATGAGCGCTTATTAGGATCAACTCAAAAGTATGCTAAGTATGTAAAGTTCGCAATATAGTGTACATTATGATAAATACTTTTCTTGTTACATATATGTGCAAGATTTCAGCCGTAAATAAATTATAAATGTTAGCTAGATTATGTTCATTACCTGTCTAGCGATGTATATTTATGCTGAAATATAATTAAATAATAAGTTGCATTTTAAAAGACATCTATCGCATGTCATTAGGTGTAGTGAGTCGACTCGTGTGATTTATGTTTTGCGCTTCAGAACTTCCGTTGAGGGAACATTGTGAGCGTCAACGTATTCACGTTGCATTGTGGGACATTTTAGGAAGCGCACATTTCAGTGCACTGGAAGGATTTTGTGATTGAATGGCTGACTCCCTGATCAGTGACCTGACTACTGAACTAAGGAGCTGACTGATGGCTAGTTCCTATAACTGAGTCCCTAGAACCCTTGTGCGAAAGCCCCTTATGTTTCCACTGAATGTGACTGCGAGACTTATACAGCCATCACACTGAAACATAAGTGCTGCTGGCAGACGTCAAGCAGATTCTGCATCCATGTGACAGGGGAAAATGTCACATGTAGGCTAAAGAAAACAGATTTTATGTGCTCTGCAGGGGTTTTCATGGAGCATGTCATTAGCATGCTAGAAGCTGACAGGAATGATAGTGACAGGTGTTCTAGTTTATCATAGCCAGAGAGGTCAGAATATGAGTATAAGACAGGTTAGTTAAATATATATTCTATAGAATTGTAATTCATACTTACTACATTTATGTAATTATAATTGTGTCACTACAAAGTCTGTTATTAGACCACATCTGATACTAATACTGCAATGTTCAATGTTTTTAAATTAGTTTTTAAATTGAATTATGCCTCCAACCCAGATATTCTTTCAGTTTTCATATAACACAAAAGAAAAAGAGCTTCAACGGCTGTGATTCTTCACAGCAGGATGAATATCTACAGCATTTCAATGTCACAAGATTTATCTACCTGTAATGTGGCAATAACACTCAATTATAGTGTGGAAAAATGTTGATGTGTAGCAGTTTCTGAAGAGCTAGACCGCTATATCACTCGAAGGTCTGACAGTGCTCAGCAACCGCAGTTTCCATTCTAGTACTGGTTTATTTATGAAGCCCAAAGGGGGGCATCTCGAGCACAGAGGGCATGATAGGGCTGGCTGGGACAGCATGATGAGAAGAGAGAATCAAGATCAATTTAATATTCCTTCTGTGAAGATGTTTGGCCAAAGCCCGAGCCACCAGACAACGAGAGCCAGTTGTGATTATAAAAAAAAAAAAACCTTCTAATAATACATGCATCTGTCAAGAAATACAGGTCGCATTTCACCTCAAATGATATTTTGCATAAAGGAAAAGCCTTTATAGGTTTTTTTGCACAGTGGCACTATTTTAATGACAATTAAGCAGAATTCTCCCCAATTTTCATTACTATTATGGAGGGGGCAAAAGTCTCATAATATGGAAAAAATATTTTTTATATTAAATACATTTATATGATATATATATGCATATACACACAATTTAAAGCATACATCATTATTTAATATTAAATACAGTAATAAGAATGAGCTTATTCTACCAAATTAAAGTACATTAAAATATTTTTTCTTCATTTTTATACTAAATATATACTTAAAACAAATACTATAAATGTTTCTTTTTCCTTCTGAATTTGGTGTGAAATATGAGGAACACACATGAGATTCCATATAGAGAAGCACTCTTATACTAGAATTCCATTTTTCAAGGTACAAACTTTTTTTTTTTTTTTTTTTTTTTTTTTTTTTTTTTTGCTCTGCCGTTCTGCTCTACATCCTATAGTTCCTCAGGGATTGTCCGAGCAGCAGGCGTAAATCAGTTTTGCTCTTGGTTTTTTCCAATGCAATTTCTCAGATCGAGAAAACAACTGATCTGCTGCCTCATTTCTAATGTCCACAGGTCAACAGTTCAATGAATTTACTTATACAGTCCACGGATATTCTTCAGCGAGTGAGGAGAAAGCTAAAAGGGAAGCATTTTTAGCAATATAATCTTTTAACACTAATATCATAATATGAAATTAGTAATATTTCAACCTAAAACTACAATTGTGTCATCATCTACTGTCACTCTCACATGATTTTACTTTCTCCGTAGAACATAAACGCAGATATTTACAGAACCTTCAAGCTGCTTTTTCTATACAAATGACAAGGGTGTTTCTTCTATAGAAACATCCATCACAGATTTAAAAGTTTTTCTTTTAACTTAGCGCTGTCACAAAATGTCCATCTTAACCCTTAACTGCATGAATGTTTCGACAATCATTATTACATATTCTGGTCTTTAGTGACCCGGGATCTATATCGAAACATGGATGGATCTCTACCTGTCGCAATAATACTCTCCTGATCATTTTCAACATCTTCAAAATCCATTTTTTGATCATTGACAGCTTCTTCACCAGATCCACCATCAAGTGACAGTGCCACTAATATATGATTGCATTCAGCACTTGCTCTGCAGTAAATCACTGAGCCATTTCAAGTTTTGCTGATGATACTTCCTATTCTTTTTGTTTTCTTCCTGCGGTAACTACGAGTGAAATGTCACTGTGTCACCTTGT
The DNA here is from genome assembly GCA_018749465.1 of Paracanthobrama guichenoti. Lineage (NCBI taxonomy): Eukaryota > Metazoa > Chordata > Actinopteri > Cypriniformes > Gobionidae > Paracanthobrama > Paracanthobrama guichenoti. The sequence goes on along the minus strand of CM031948.1, from coordinate 35,685,695 downwards.
GCAATCAAGGTGAATTGCACTTATTCATCAAAGATTCAATTATTGTTGTGCAGAAAAATATATACTCACACTGTTACACACCTTGGGTCGTTAGTAATAGATAGTCAAAAGTTCAACCTGTGGGACTAAAAATGACTAAATATTGTGCATTTGATTCTTGCACCATATTCTAAATATCCTCAAGTTCTCTAAAGCCATACAACAGCTTTGAAATGAGGAAAGGTTGAAAATGTATTCATTTATACTCATTCTTGCTACAACTCAATAGTGTCCTCAGTATATCAGTTGACGTTAAAACTTATTCTCAGGCCCACAGGGATTAATTACATTGTGATGGGGCTTAGCCCAAGCACACATCAGGCTGTTTGTCGGGAATTATATCTCCTGGCAGCCTCAGTAAAATGGTAAGTAATGTGAACAGACCTCATGAATATCAATTAAGCATTAAGCAGAACTGTGGTAAATTTGTAAGCTGGTCTATTGTGGAGGCAATGGGAGCATGTAGACTGTTGCGTATTTATAACAGTTCACCCAAACTCAGATATTTGCTTGAAAAACGAACTGTTGAAATTGAGATTTCACACTGTACATGCACTGATGGTTAATTCTGAAAATGGTTACCACAGTAACTCCATTAGACAGCAATATGCATATTTGTTTGTTTACTTACCAGAAGACCATTAGTAGGACACCATTATATTCCCACAGGTTGAAAATGGAACTTTTTGATGTGAAATTGGATAATGAACCACATTCCATGTGGAGTAATGTGCGATATTACAATTAATGACTTCCTTTCTGCTTCTGTTAAAACATCATGGTTACGTTTATAAATCCACAAACTGAATTTGCAGCATTTTTTACTGAATCATCACAAGGCAATTAAGATAATGATGACTGTAATTTGTTTTCAGTGAAAGGGCCGCCATCTCTATTAATAGGTGTTGTTATTGTGTGAGCACTGTTCACATGTCTAATTAGTGTCTAATGGAAGATCGCTTATGATCTGCGTGTCTGTGGGGTGTGTGTGGGTGAACGACAGGGAGGGAAATAAACTCAGAAGATATTAAATATAATATATAATATATAAATATAAGTCTCTTATGTTCACCTATGCTGCATTTATTTGATCAAAAACACAGTTAACATTATTACATTTTAAAACAACTGTTTTCTATATTAATATATTTTAAAATGTAATTTATTCCCGTGATGGCTAAGCTGAATTATTACTCCAGTCATCAGTGTCCCATGAACCTTCATTCTAATATGCTTATTTGGTGCAACAAGAAACAATTCATGTTATCATCAAAGTTGAAAACAGTTGTGTCGTATACATGTACGCATGTCTCCTTCACAAGAGTGTCTCTGTTTGACTACTCAATTCTCACTGTGCTCTACAAGAGAGAGTGCAGTAATACACTGTCGGTTGTCCAGAGCCTCCATTAAATTGATCAATGATTCAATCACACCACTTCCTGAGTGTAGGTGTATGTGTGCCTTCCTGTAATGAAAGCCCTCTAAAGACAGAGCTTTAGTGAAAGCAGACGGGTCTAAAAAGCTCACAGCATTTGTGGTCTCCTCCAGTTTCTTATAGTCAACTTTCAGGTCACTGACTCTGGTCTTTAAATTGAACTTTGTCTCCAAAGTCTGCATTCACAACTAGACATATTAGGTTAAAAGCTGCTCCTGGATCAGCCTAATGTTTTAGCTAGCCAGCTTCACCCAGAGGATTTTAATATTTACTTTCATAGCTTCATCCAAGAAAAATTCACCCAAAAATGAATAATCTGTCATCATCGGAAGTTCTCACCATCATGTCATTTCAAACCTGTATGATTTTCTTGCTTTTGTGGAACACAAAAGTGCTATGCTCTGCTTGTTACTTTTCCATGCAATTACAATGAATGGAGACTGACACAAAAGCACCATAAAAGTGTCATAGAAATGGTCCATATGAGCTATGCACTATTTCCCAAGTCTACAATAGCTTTGTGTCAAAAACAGACTAAAACAGGAGGTAAGATTATTCACTGATACCCTCCGTCGATCTCCTAACAGCTTCAAAAGAATCACTGAGAAAATTAATCATTCAGACCAGTTTTGTGAAGCAGATCAACCAATTCACCGAAAAAAAAAAATTATTCGTTCATGAATCAAACTTCACTTGCCTCTTATGAGCATAAGAGCTTTTATGATGCTTTTGCATCCCTCTTGGGAAAAAACAAGAAAGAAAGAAATTAAGAAGAACATAATGACAAGTAAATGATAAAAATAATATTTTGGGTGAACTATTCCTCAGTTACAGACTCAGTTTAAATACAAAGTATACTTATATCCCCATCTCACAATCCCTCAGGAGAACTAAAAATAGAAATAGGAAAGAGAAATGTCAGAGTGCAAATCAAAATCTCTGACTTTTGACACTTTCTTGGAGACATTTTTGAGATTTCTTCAGTCTTCTTCCCCAGAGGAAAATCTATGAGCAACACGCAACTTCAACAAACGTCTCGTTTGCGCCCCATTTAATCTTGAAGAAACAACTGAGATGTTAAATATTTTTCCTTCCTATTTGCAAAGTCAGTCTGTAATGTTTCCTATCACTGTTGGCATTTGTTCAGGAAGGTTTCCTGATTCTTAACATGTTTGTTTGGCATGTTAGCCTTCCATCTCAAAGTGACAACTACAACAGCATCTGCTGGATTTCATGTTTAACATTGAGGAGCCGTCTGAGGCGTCTGGAAGCTAATTGGGGTCATGCCATCAGAGAAAATGGCTCAAAGAATAAAGAGCGGCGAGCAAAATAAGTTCATTTGTTCTCACTATAACGCTAAGCTGAGCTGCAAATATCAGTGATGACAAAATCCTTTTATTACATTGTTCGCTTTTGTAGAGATCAGAAGTATAGCAACCCGTGGACAATTCCAAATATAATGGCAGAATTAAACCAATAAGGAATATTGTATTAAGTCAACACAATGACACAGAGGAGAGCTTACAGCGAATAAATTATTCAGATAGCTCAGCAGCAACCTAAAACTAATGACCATGCTTAATGAATTTCTCATGTTGTGCTCCCTATGCCTCCAAATAGTTCCCCTAAAGCAGGGCTGTAATAAACTGTGGCTGGTCATTGTAAATGTCGCTCAAAAGTACACGGACAAGCTGAACATCTGAACTAGACTTCATGAAGATAGACTTCACAGTCTTTTGTAAAATACTTGGTTAAGCCAAGACAATGGCACAATAGGATGAAATTACGTGTAAAAGGCAAATAATGGTAAGGAAATTGTAAGTTATTGTGAAATATTAAAAATTCATTATGAAAGAATGGCACATAAACAGATTAACAAACAGGAGGAAATGCTGAGATACAGAGAACAACAGAAGAGGTATTCATTGACAGAGCATGATGGGTATAAACACCACTGGAACACAATTAAGATAATTGTTCTGCCTCGGTTTACTCTCTGGGGAACAACTAACCAGTTTCACTTATCTCCTTGACATTTCACTTCACCAGACACCCTTGTGTGCGAGTGTTTGTTTGTGATAAAGATGTCAAAAGTATCGCCTTTGGTACCAAGTCGGTACTGAAATTTAAAAATGTGATGATACCAGCATTCCCTCTAGCATTTTGAGCGTTGTTGAACGGATTCTTAAACACCTCTGAGTTTCCACCTCGGAAACTTGTATATTATATTCATTCATACACACAGACTGATATATTTCAAATGTTTATTTCTTTTAATTTTGATGATTATAACTGACAACTAAGGAAAATCCCAAATTCAGTATCTCAGAAAATTGGAATATTGTGAAAAAGTTGAATATTGAAGACACCTGGAGCCACACTCTAATCAGCTAATGAACTCAAAACACCTGCAAAGGCCTTTAAATAGTCTCTCAGTCTAGTTCTGTAGGCTACACAATCATGGGGAAGACTGCTGACGACCATTGACACCTTGCACAAGGAGGGAAGACATGGGTTTCAGCTGTCACATTCCTTGTGTCAAGCCACTCTTAAACAACAGACAGCGTCAGAAGCGTCTCGCCTGGGCTAAAGACAAAAAGGACTGGACTGGACTGCTGAGTGCTCCACAGTTATGTTCTCTGATGAAAGTAAATTTTGCATTTCCTTTGGAAATCAGGGTCCCAGAGTCTGGAGGAAGAGAGGAGAGGCACACAATCCACGTTGCTTGAGGTCCGGTGTAAAGTTTCCACAGTCAGTGATGGTTTGGGGTGCCATGTCATCTGCTGGTGTTGGTCCACTGTGTTTTCTGTGGTCTAAGGTCAACGCAGCCGTATACCAGAAGTTTTAGAGCACTTCATGCTTCCTGCTGCTGACCAACTTTATGGAGATGCAGATGTCATTTTCCAACAGGACTTGGCACCTGCACACAGTGCCAAAGCAGCCAGTACCTGGTTTAAGGACCATGGTATCCCTGTTCTTAATTGGCCAGCAAACTCGCCTGACCTTAACCCCATAGAAAATCTATGGGGTATTGTGAAGAGGAAGATGTGATATGCCAGACCCAACAATGCAGAAGAGCTGAAGGCCACTATCAGAGCAACCTGGGCTCTCATAACACCTGAGCAGTGCCACAGACTGATCGACTCCATGCCACGCCGCATTGCTGCAGTAATTCAGGCAAAAGGAGCCCCAGCTAAGTACTGAGTGCTGTACATGCTCATACTTTTCATGTTCACACTTTTCACTTGGCCAAAATTTCTAAAAATCCTTTCTTTGTATTGGTCTTAAGTAATATTCTAATTTTCTGAGATACTGAATTTGGGATTTTCCTTAGTTGGCAGTTATCATTTATAAATTATTTTACTAAAAAAGCCATTTTGTTTACATCACAGCTCGGCCGTTGAGCTCAATAAAGCCGCATTTGACAGCATGTGAAAGCAAAACAGGGATCATAGTCATGCTGAGGCTGTGTAGTTTGAAAAGTGTGTAATTTATGTTGGAGCACGGCACCACTTCTACTCAGTGCCTTTTCTAATGCAGTCTCTCTAACCATTTCTTCTCCTAATCTCCTCCATATCGATGTTGCTTTAAAATATAGCATTCTGTGCTGAATTCAAAGGATGCAATGCGTTTTGTGGTCTGTGCAGACTCGCGCAGATGACCCGCTCTGTGTTATCATGTCTCTGGACTAGAGTAGACTGTGTGCACGCTGCTGTGGTTCACGTGACACTATGTACCACACAGAAAATAATAACCATCTGAACAAAGTGACCGATTCCAGCCGCAGCTTCATCATCTATTTATAATGTAGGGGGCAGGACACTGTAGATTCTAGAGAGCAATTGATTAGACAGGAAATCTGATGAGTAGCTGAAGTCCAGAGTGATGTCATCAAAATCGTTGTTCCATATTGGTGTAAGTGAGAGAAAAGATTTGAATGCTTATATTTTCTAAATGCTAATTTTGCCATTGTTTTGGAGCACACTAGCTTATAGATAACCTTAAGGCTAACATATTCATACTAAAAGCCAAAAAACTTGGGGACATTATGGAGGACTCTTTTTGACGTTCATCTAGCAACCACCCAGAACACCCTCCCACGCAGAACACCTTAGCAACTGCATAGCAACGTACTGCTAACCACCCACAACAGAGATCCACAAGCACCACACAGATTTTCACCAAATCTAGTTTAAATTCAAAAATACACTTTTCAAAACCTTGTGTGGGAGTAGCATATGCACCCTTTACAAGAGATGGTTTAAGATTACGCAACCAGTCCTCACGAAAATACCCGAGGTTGACGCGCATTCTTCTTATTTTCCCAGAGCATCCTTTTCATCCGCTCACCCTCCTCGGAAACCTTTCTTCCAGTCATCCTCACATCCACCCAGGTCTGAAGCACTCTGTCAGGGAAGGTAGACATGATAGGAGAATCTAATCTCTTCTGTTCGTTTACCCCTGTCCTTTCATCATCTATCATTCCATCAGACAGTGAGAGGCGATCGAGGATCTGTCAGAGACAAGTCTTTCAAATCGAGGCTGTGCTCTCAGGGAATTGTGAGGGTGGAAGCAGAAGACAGGCGGGCAGCCTTCCTGATATCAACTAGATCAGTTAATGATCTAAATCAGAACTGACTCAATGGAACAGGACTGTGCACATAGGCACTCACGGCTAAGTCTTGTTGCAGTCTAGATTACTCTGTCAAATGTCATTGTGTATTTAGGATTAGGATTCAACAAACTATAAACTGATGTATAGATTCCATTTAAGGGGATTAAAGGAGCAGTTCACACAAAAGTGAATATTGTGTCATCATTTAGTAACCCTAATGTTGCTTAAAAACCAAACAGTGTGTATTCTCTAGGACTGCATGATTAATCGAAATGTGATTTGGGAATGTCATATGCACCATGTAAGAAAGCAACATGCTGCAATCATCTTCTTAAACTTGTATTGAAAAGCACTTATAAACCAGCTGTCTAACCAACAAAAGAGAGGCATTAAGAGCCCCCTATGGTTTTCTGCAAAAATAAAAATAAAAAGTTGAATGGTTTAACATTTGAAAATGAAGAAATATTAGTGCTATAATTTTACTGTTGCACAATACAATTACATTTTTATTATTTTTCTTAAAGTGCCCCTATTATATTTTTTCTTCTATGTGTGTAATAGCTGTTTGTGAAACGTAAAAGGTATGCAAAGTGCACAACAAATAAAGATTCTGAAAGTCATCAGTAATTCCAGTCTTACTTCGTAACATTCATGTGTAACAATGTAAACCATGGTCTACATTGGCTGCCCGTGAATAATGTTTACTTTGACCCGTCCTCAAAAACTATAGCTGGTTCGTGTTGTGTACATGACGAGAAGACGCTTGTAAAGGCAAATTCTCTTTGTAAACACTTCCAAAGGATAAGGATGTGAAGAGACAGTGATTAAAATTACCACAGCGACACAAAAGAAGTATGACCTTTTTGTTGTGCTCCCGTCATTTTAATGACAATTCTCAGCGAGGTCAAAGTGGGATTTGCAAAACACTTATCCATTATAGATGGGTCAGTACCCAGTTTATTTGGACCAGCTTGCTCCTCTGAATCACAACCTGTAAGTAAGATTATTTATTGATCTATATATTCTCTACCAAGTGTTCAAAATACATAGTAGTTTTGTATATTTTGTACACACAGTGCAGCTGTAGGTCTCTGGCTAACTCACGTTATTACTGTATTACTGAAATAGATCTGCTAATCAGCTGTGGGCCACTATTACCAAAAACTGTCAAATAATTCAGATTGTCAGTCTACTTTTAGTAATGATAAAGAATGAAGCAAGATGTCACATCAGTCATTTACATTAGTGCTTAGCTAACATATGTGCTGTTATTGATACAGCTAATGATACACTCTAAGAAATGCTGGGTTGTTTCAACTCAAGTTATGGACAAACCCAAGCACTGAATTAAAAATATATATTTAAAAAATTAACTTACATTTGGGTTCAAACAACCCAGCATTTTTGAGAGTGTACAGTTCCCGCATGTGCACCGCAATAAATTAGAAATATACACATTTGTTGATGGACGTACAGTTGTTAATGCTGATGGAGAGGATTTATAGTTGCAACATCTCATACTGAAACTTAAAATAAGTAGCGTATCACTGAGAAGCGTCCTGCTCAAATAAAGGTTCATGTTGAATAACTAGCTTGTTTCATCATCGGACTCGCAATCAAACTGATATGGTAAAATTGATGCCATTATTACTGTCTTTACAGTGTTTACAATAGCTAAGGATTTAAGAAGCACCCGGAGCTGAAATAAATTTATGCTAATGGCCGTTTCCACGCTCTCTGTAAGCAGTCGACCAATCACAACAGACTGGCCCGTCTGACCAATCATAGCAGAGTAGCTCTCTGAAAGACGAGTCGTTTCCAGACTCTTTGAGAAATGAGGTGAGGTGCAATGTATTATTTTATTTTGCATGTAAACCTGTCGCCGGTGTGGATACTGTCATTCGGAATCACAGATTCTACGGTTTGAAAGTATGACCAACATAAGAATGTCACCTGAACAAGTAAGTAGCTAACATCCACGTTTGTTCTGACCAACTAAGGGAAAAAAAGCATTGCAATAAATGGCGATGATTACATCAAACGATCGTGTATCATATCACGTCAAACCGTGCAAATTATACTTTGTTTTCAAACTGTTAATGTTAACATCAGCATTGCGTGACTACATTTAATGTGTAACGTTATTAGGGCTACCTGTAGTTCAGTTTCCATTTCTGTGCGGTCTAATTTCTAATTGTCGTATACCAACAAATTAATGTGGAGTAGAGGTGAATTGCTCCCTCTCATAGCTAGCACAAATGAATTGATATTTACCATAATGCATATAGCAAAACGAGAAAGGCACAACAAAGAAAACTCTGTAACTGTATGAATCAAGCGAACAAGTGTGTTACTGTTACAACTGAACGATCTTAGGCCTACCTGTCCAGCAGAAAAAAAAAGCTGTCTCTGCATCCGTTTTGAACCCCTTCAAAACACAGAGTTCACGCCACCTTTCAAAAGCCCTTGTTTTCGCATGGGCCCGGTTGAAGTCTCTTTTTTCTCTGTAGCCACTCCAAAGTCTTTTGCATTTTACAACGGGTGAATCTCCAGTTGTCACTGGTGATTGTCATTTGAACCTTTCTGGATCCGCCATCAAATTGATAAGTTCAATTATATGAAGTGCTGTGAGAAAAGGCTATAAATCTCCACCTCCAACATCCTCACACGCAATATAGCCTACTATCTTCTTTATGTGTACAGATGTGACGTAATGACGCAAAGGTTTGCTTGAATTTCCCGTGGAAATCCACCAGTACCACTGGAATTAAAAACATTATTACAAGTAGGGATGAAACGGTATGAAAATTTCATATCACGATTATAGTGACCCAAATTATCACGATTATCAATATTATCACGGTTTTGTTCAATTGAGCTGAAAGTGTTCAAAAATAACAGACACACACACTGAAAACATTTCAACATTTATATTTAAAAATCAACAAAACAAATAAAATAAGCAACTCTATGCACTTGTTTAAGCAAGATTCTATTCTGTGGGATTTCCTTCCTTATAATGACTGTTGTCAATAGCAACACATTATAACTCAAAGCCACCTGCTACAAAAAAAAATTTCTTCGTAGAAGATCCACTTGCCTTGCGTTCGCAGGTTTGAAGTGTTTCCTCCTTTTACACTGACTTTCGTTTTGCATGTTCTGCAGACCATCTTCGATTGAGTTTCCCTCAGGACTTCAAAAACAATGTTGTGCGCTGTGCCAGACTGATTTTCAAAATCACGATAATCAAACACGGTTTTAATGATAACTGAATTTTAAACAATATTACTAACCGTCAGTACATTTTATCGTGGTTTGTCGTGAAACCGGTAATTGTTCCATCCCTAATTACAAGCTTACCTTTGTAAATTGAGCTATGGTAAGCAAATAGTTTTGAACACTGGCTGGTTATATACTTGCTCAAAAATGTATTTTGGATAATCTTTTACCCCAAAAAGTTACGGACTGCAGATTTAAAATAGTAAGATTCCTCAGGGCTCGACATTAAGGCTTGTACGGGACAAATGGATTTTTTGAAGGAGCAAGTGAAAGAGAATTTTACTTGCCCGAACGGACAAGAGCCTGATTAAAACATCAATAACAAAAAATAACTAGCGAATCAGCAAAATGCAAGAATGATTCTGCATTAATTTAGTGTAAGTAGCGATCGATAGTGGATAATAATATAATATATAATGAACTGATGGTAACAAGGTTGTGCTGTTGACGCTCATTTTGAAGAGAAATCAATACAAATGAGCGCCGCTCACACACAGAAACTGCGGTAAACATTCAAAATGTGAAGTTTTTATATTTATAACATATGATACAGTTAAACAACATCACACAACCAAGAGTGCACATACCATCACGATTGAAAATGACACTGATTTCATATGACAGTTCCATAAACAATTAATTAACATTAAGTCACTTACATTTTAGATGCAATATTTTGTTCTATTTCAGCAGTAAAAATAGTTCCAAACAAAGTTCCAAACAGCAGAACCATAACACACAGCACAGAATGATTCAGCAATTTGAATGAATCGGTTGAATCAAAGATTTGTAAGCGACTGCCTCATTCTTGAATGAATCAGCCATTTGATTCAATCGTCTGAATGAATAACTCAATGCCTCACTCATTAAGACTTACCTGCTGCCACTTACTGGTTTATGTTTATTCAAAAATACAAATCTCATAACATTATTTTAATTTTTCAGTGTAAATGATTTAATTTGACTGGTAACAGCCCTATAGTGTCATTTAAATTTAATGTATAGATCAAATTTAAGAATATAATATGAAACCTAAGATTAGAGGAAAAATGCCCTTTATAAAAGGTAAAAATATCAAAAAAATATGCAGATTTAAATATGCCAAAGCTGACTGAACACTGGTGAGAATATTGCTGCTGGTGGACAATAAATTATATTTACAAAAACAAATACAAATACAAAAAAAAACATTTCGGACAAGCAAATTTTACTCGGACAAGTGAATGACTGATAGTGAATGACTGATTTACTTGTCCGAATGTTGAGCCCTGTTCCTTATATTTAATATTTTTATTTATAATAATAATAATAATAATAATAATAATAATAATAGCAACAACTATATTATTATTATAATGTTGTTGTCATTGGAGTTTTCCCCTAAACATTTAAAATCAAAACATTTTATTAGAAAAAAACAGAAAAAGTGTAGCCCTTCTCTTCAACCTGTATACAACGTCAACACTATAACACAAGTATTCTAAATCAATATTACATTTCTGTTTGTTCCTCACACAAAAATATAATTCATTCTTAATTTTGGAGTTTAACAGCCATGGTTCCCATTAACATTCACTGTATTGATTACAGAAGCACGGATATTCTGCAGAAAAAAACAACACTGTTGTGATCCACGGGAAGAAATTAAATCAAACATGTTTTAATATAAATGAGGGTAAGTACTGTAGATGGTACCAAAATGTCCTTTTTGGGTGAACAATCCCTTTAAGAATTGATACTGTGCATTCTGGTCACACAAATTTGAAACTAAGCTTAAAAACGCTGCCTCTGGTACACTGAGGTTAATCTAATTGGAAGTAGTAGAAGTTATTTATGGAAATCTCTCATCTCTAATACAACATCAAAAATGAATAATGCAAAAAAAAAATGAAAAGTGACTCATTCTGAGAAAAGCAGAGCTGCATTAAAACAAGAACCGTTAGCTGAAGTGTTGCACGAGGCGTCTGAAGTGTGATTTGCTAATCCAATACCTCTTGACAGCTCAGACCACTCCCGCAATGCATATTGAATCATGGCGATTTATAAATTCCATCAAAGGCTATTTTATTAACATAACACCATCTTGCATGAAAATGCTTAGATGTAATGGCTATAAGTGCTGAACATGTATTATATAAAGCGACAATATTACAGCGTGGCATGTGTGTATCGGGACAAAAATTGCATTTTTAAAATGCCAGTTTCAACGCTGGCAGTAGATTGTAATGCCAATCTGACAGTTCATGGATCATCGGTATTGTATGCTGAAGTGGCACATTGGCATTTTTAAAGGTGAGTTGAAGATGAAAGTTGTGTGATTGACATGTAGGTGAATGAGTTTGCTTTGACCATGACTCATAATGACCCTAAAGGCCTGTATGTGTCTGTGTATCCGGGTGAGCACATCTCTCACCCGCCCTGGCTGTCTTACCTCATGCCCACAGCATGTCTCAGCATGCCTGAAGCATATTTAGCAGGACTGTCTAGACCACTGGCACAAACACACACACAGCAAGGACGAATATTGCAAAGTGATTTATACAACCATGTAGGCCTGCACATATAATAGTTAGGACTTTCAATTAAAGGATATAAATCAAATAAAGTTACATGATCCACTGATTAATTCACACAATTAATTAATAGACATTACAAAAAATGGCTTTGTAAGTCATATTTCAATGTCATTGAACATAAGCCCATTACTGACCTATCGTTCATAGAAGATTTGAGCTTTGAGATCTAGCACAGAAAGTATGGCCTGCATTGCCATCAAACAGACTGACTGACTAATAGAGCTGCATGATTAATCGTTAAAAGATCGTGATCTCAACTCAAACACCCACGATTCGCCTGTGTCTATTAAACCTTTGACAAAATCTCACCGGAACATTCAAATCTGCGATGACACTTGGTGTAACAGAAAAATTTCCATTGCCACAGAGCAATGGAAGAAGGTGGCCTGGTCTGATGAATCATGTTTTTTTTTTTTTTTTACATCACATGGATGGCCGGGTGCATGTACGTCGCTTACCTGAGGGAACACATGGCACGCAGCGATATAAAAAAAAGAAAGAAAGAAAAAAAGCAACTTTTCAGAATGCCGCAAACGTACCGCAGGTCATGTGACAAGAACCAGCTTCACCCTTTCCATAACAACATTGAAAGCTCAGCCAAAACGGAACCGAACTGTTGACAATAGCTGTACAGGGAGGGTTTTTTCCCCCTCATTTTCATAAATATATCCATTAGCAGAGCGCATTCATGCCTGGAAAACCATTTATCCATTGCTAAAACTTCCTTGTCTTCATGGAGAACGCAACTCATGAACGTGAGAGCAATAAAATTATGTCAAAATGCCTTGTCGAGTATCATCGTAAACATAGTTGGTTATGTCTAAGACCTTTAAGTCCTTATGAAAAATCAAAATTGAACCTATTTACTTTGTTAGCACATATTACTTAGGGTGAACAATTAATCCATGCAAATTAATACACAGAAAAAAAGTTTGTCGCAGTAATCTTTAATCAAAATCTGAAAAGTAACTTCGGTCTGGAAACGGCGTTCCTTCTCAGATGATGTCAGTTTGACGGCTTAGGTTTGAAAATGCTTAACCACTCCCCTCCAACCGTTAGTCTGCTATGAGCCGAAAGATGGAGAGGAGGAGCGCTGAAGTTAAACCCTGCCCCCTATTCAATATTCCGTTTCACTTGGAAATACGTCACAGCACTGAAGAAAACTCACTTGCTACTTCCGGTTCACTGGGACTTAAAGTGAACATAAACAGCAAATCTGCCAGTCACTGCCAGCGTTTTCATAAGTTTCATGGCCCACAGAAAATCTTGTATTAATATCTGATTATGAACATGCAATATATCAAAAGAAAGAACAGAGAACAGTTTAATTCTTGCTTACTGCATTCTTTTTTTATCAACACTTGAATGTGGGTAAGTTTCATGAAAAAGCAACATTTTGAGAAAAAGCTAAGAAAATCATGTTTTTTGTCAAAGACAGAGTCTGAACAGGATTCAGAGCGATGATCACAACACAGATGGAATAGATCGAGCCCATCAACACCCCCAAAGCTTCACAGTCCTGGAGTGACATTTCATTCAGTAACATTTGGCAGTTTTGCTGTTTATTGTTGATGATCACATTACTTTTTCACATGAGATTGCTCGTTTCTGCTTCTTCTTCACCTGTGTTTTTGAGATTCTGTACTCATTCAGGAGATGCATAATAGTGCCCCCTACCGTATAACAGTGCAAACACGGAAAGCCGGAAAATCTTGTCAATGGCAGTGAAGCATTTTCTAATAAAAGACAAGCACACTCACTGCTCTTGACAGAATAACATTATATTATATATATATATATATATATATATATATATATATATATATATATATATATATATATATATATATATATATATGTATATGTATATATATATATATATATATATATATATATATATATATATATATATATATATATATACACACATATATACATATATACAGTGAAGACTATGCAATTATATTTTACATTTGATTACTATTTCTGTCTAGTTAGGCGTTAGGCTAGTAGTTTTTGGAGTCAACCTAATTTATTACGGTTTCATGGATCAAAAACAATAACTATAACTATTTTATTTTATTTATTACTTTGGGGCCAGTAAAAATTTTGGCAGGGTGTATATATTGAGTGTATATATATACACACACTCACCTAAAGGATTATTAGGAACACCTGTTCAATTTCTCATGAATGCAATTATCTAATCAACCAATCACATGGCAGTTGCTTCAATGCATTTAGGGGTGTGGTCCTGGTCAAGACAATCTGCTGAACTCCAAACTGAATGTCAGAATGGGAAAGAAAGGTGATTTAAGCAATTGTGAGCGTGGCATGGTTTTGGTTGCGGACGGGCCGGTCTGAGTATTTCACAATCTGTTCAGTTACTGGGATTTTCACGCACAACCATTTCTAGGGTTTACAAAGAATGGTGTGAAAAGGGAAAAACATCCGGTATGCCGCAGTCCTGTGGGCGAAAATGCCTTGTTGATGTTAGAGGTCAGAGGAGAATGGGCCGACTGATTCAAGCTGATAGAAGAGCAGCTTTGACTGAAATAACCACTCGTTACAACCGAGGTATGCAGCAAAGCATTTGTGAAGCCACAACACGCACAACCTTGAGGCGGATGGGCTACAACAGCAGAAGACCCCACCGGGTACCACTCATCTCCACTACAAATAGGAAAAAGAGGCTACAATTTGCACAAGCTCACCAAAATTGGACAGTTGAAGACTGGAAAAATGTTGCCTGGTCTGATGAGTCTCGATTTCTGTTGAGACATTCAGATGGTAGAGTCAGAATTTGGTGTAAACAGAATGAGAACATAGATCCATCATGCCTTGTTACCACTGTGCAGGCTGGTGGTGGTGGTGTAATGGTGTGGGGGATGTTTTCTTGGCACACTTTAGGCCCCTTAGTGCCAATTGGGCATCGTTTAAATGCCACGGCCTACCTGAGCATTGTTTCTGACCATGTCCATCCCTTTATGACCACCATGTACCCATTCTCTGATGGCTACTTCCAGCAGGATAATGCACCATGTCACAAAGCTCGAATCATTTCAAATTGGTTTCTTGAACATGACAATGACTTCACTGTACTAAAATGGCCCCCACAGTCACCAGATCTCAACCCAATAGAGCATCTCTGGGATGTGGTGAACTCTCAATTTAGATACTAATCTGCATAAGTACACTTTGTTTCTTTGAATTGAGGCATAATACCAGAATTTTCCATCACGTTTAACTAGCAATATGATAAAAATATGTTTGTCTGTCCTTTTGACTCAAAGGTGGCAAAACCACAGTCTGCTATCGAATTTTGAGGTGCCAAGTGGTCACACTGTCCTTACTCAAACAAAAAGGGAACTTGCCCTTGCTTATCTGATCAAACTCAAATATAAGAAGTGTGCCATTTTTCCTGTTTAGTAAGTCTCTCTTTCAGACTCAAACCTCTCTCTTTCTCACACACATTCTCACTGCAAGAAAGCTATTCTTCTTAGGCAATAGTATTATTAGATATTTTTTCCCCATTAAAATGAATTCTGATCCAAATTATTTTACTCAATTGTTTTTACCATCTGCTATTAAGCAATTAAATTGATTTCTATCTGCATTCCTGCGCCTGACTGAGCCAGAGAGAGCAGTTGTCAAGTATGAAACAGCTTCACAAGTCTTTTCAGCCATGCAGTATCGTTATTTCTCTGTTACAGATATTCATATTATCATAGAAGAACTGGGATAAGTTTATAGTTCACATATAAACACTGATGTCTATGGTATAGCGATCAAAAAAGATTGTCACCTTTAGAAAGTAACATGGTGCTTTGTTACGACTAGGGTTGGGTACCAAACTTGGTAAATCAATTGGTGAAACGTATCTGGTGATATAGACTTGTCTGTGAATATTAAAATGCAAAAAGACTATTTAAATATGAATTCTGCATGTCCTGCATGTCTCTGTGTGAATGAATGGTATTATTTACCACACAAACACACACTGAAGTGCGCGCAACGGTTGCGTGTTTCCATCTCTGCCGTCTCATACGAGGATATGAATGCATGAACGTCATCATCATGAGCATTTTAATCATGTTCGGCCTGTGATTGATATGTATGCAAATATTTTACTTAAATTATTCAATGTTACTCATCTTGTTTTCTGACCCGATATTGAGGATGATCCTTTCGTCACACTGCTTGACCACACACACTCCATGCAGTAAATTAATGTTATGTAGCCTAAAGTATGTGCGATGAATCGAGAGCGGAGGGGTAATATCATCACACGTGATCTTGCACACATACACGTCAAAATAACATTCAGTTTGATTTGACGTGTGGCTATGCAGTATAGCAAAAGGATAATAATATTATTCTCTCTTGTATTAATATACAAAAAGGAAAAACGGCTCTCAGACAAGAACCGACTCTCACCGTTCACTTAAAGGAGCCAGCTCATAGAGTTTAGTTGTCTGTTCAGAATCATTGAGAATTGATTCTCAACTTATCGAAAATCATGCAGCTCTACTGACTAACTACTGATTCATATTAGACTGCAACAGAATTTTGATTTATTCAAAGCAAAAGTCTGCTGTAAACAATAAAAGCTTAGTCAATGACAGTGACCTACACTGACATTTAAAATGTAGCGTGTTTTTAAACGGGTTGAAAATGGACTAATCCAGCGATTGGGTTGATTTAACCCAGTAAATGGATTGTTTTAACCCAGCGGTTGGGTTAAATGTTTGCTTAAAACAACCCAATTGCTGGGTTAGTCCATTTTCAACCCAACTTGGGTTGTTTTTAACCCAGCATTTTTTAGAGTGTAGTGTACAAAAACTCTGTAGATGCCTGAGAGATGTTCTCAACTGGCCCCAATTTTGCAGTATTAAATATGTACGATTCCTTGCTAAAAGCCAAATGCTAATAGAAGGAAATGTGAAAGGTAGCAAATGGGAACTCATACTGCCAAGCATTTTTAAACAATAAAACAGCATGAATAATGCAATACTAGAGGTTTTAAACTGTATATGGTACATTATTGCAACACAATCATGTGACAATTTATTTAGTGAGTGCTGTTGTTATCTCAGAAAAAAAAGCCTTGTAAAACACTCCTAACTCTCTTGAGAATCTGATTAAATAAGAACATTTTATATACATTTTGCATATAAAATAATATGCATACTGCAGAAATAAGGAGTAGAGAAGTATGTTAATACAATAGTATGGAAGAATGCTATTCTGAAAATAGTCAGCGATTTTATCAAGATGAGAAGGATTCTCTGAAACCAATTATATAAAATATCTCCCAAGCACTGCTACTGTATATAGTACAAATAACAAAAAGCTAATTAATAAAACACAAATATATTTTTAGTATAACGTAATAAGCATAATTATTTCCACCTCACATAATAAGACGGCTGATGTATCAAGTCTGTGATATTTAAAGGGGGGGTGAAACACTCAGTTTCAGTCAATCTCATGTCAATCTTGGGTACCTATAGAGTAGTATTGCATCCTTCATATCTCCGAAAAGTCTTTAGTTTTATTATATTTATAAAAGAAAGACACGCTGTGCCGAGTCTTTCCGAATAAACCCGAGCGGCTGGAGGCGTATCGTGTGGGCGGAGCTAAAGAATCACGAGCGTGCTATTGCGTTGAGAGCGTCTGAAAGCTGTGACATCCTAAAAATGGGGTATGTACTGTAACAGTATATATTTTCTTAGTGGCTTGCCATGCGTGAGTTGTGTGTGTTTACTCATGGTTTATGAGGACATGATTTGGTTTATGGACTATTGTAGGCGACTAAACGTTAGCAGTAGCAAGCGGAACGGTTTTGCACGTCAGACTAGTGCGTGATTACATAGAAAAACAATGGAATAGTAGCGCATTTGAATGAAGAAGCGTGCTTTGTGTGAAGAAAACAGAACTAGGTTTAATATGAAATAGTTAATTTAGTTCAACATATTTTCCCACTCTTTGTATATTGCTGTTTGGAGTGGTTTTATAATAAACAGACACCTATAGTGGTCAGCTAAACAAATGTATTTAAACACACACCATACACTGCATGCTCCATTGATAAATGAACTATACACAGTCATGTTGTTTACTGATGTGTACTTACGCGGCGATAGCCAACAACACACAGACATTTGAAGCAGTTTTACTCACCGCCTGCTTCCAACGCAAGACCGTGAACCTTTATCACTGGGACCGCTCCATCTTTCAGCAGACGATCTACAAATCCGGCATTGAACTGGGCCTTGTTTATAAAAACAAATGGCAACGAAATGCAATGGAACAAGCAAAAACATTTGCACAACTCCGTTGCTGCTCCGGAAAAACAAACTCCATCCACTGTCCCATTAATGCTGGGTTCTTTGGGAAGCTGTACAGGGTTGTCTTACCCTGACAACCAAAAGTACACTTCTTTGGTGACATTGTTGATTTTTGGTGACTGCAGCGCAGCCGGACTACCTAAACCCGAGCAAAAAGTGTTTATGGGCGTGCATTTGCGCTCTCGCTCTGGTCGCGCGTGCGCCCTTCCAGGAGAAGAGCCCGTACAAGGACATTCTGCTCTTGTTGACATCAAGCGGACCCATACTCAAAAAAAACGTTCCGAAACTTGTGAGAAACCGGAAGGAGTATTTTTAGCACAGAAATACTCCATCCAACTTATTCTTTAACAGTGTAAAAAACTCAGTATGCATGAAACAGCGTTTCACCCCCCCTTTAACTGAATATTTAGTTTAGTGGCAATTGGGCTAAACACACACATGTCTGGTTTGCTATCTTTGTGGGGACTTTCCATAGACGTAATGGTTTTTATACTGTACAAACTGTATATTCTAACCCCCTACACTAACCCTACCCCTAAACCTACCCATCACACACAACTTTCTGCATTTTTACATTTTCAAAAAAACAAATTCTGTATGATTTATAAGCTTGTTTCCTCATGAGTCTGTTTGCATTCAGGTTGACGTCCCCACTGGGATAGAAAAACATGAACATACACATACACACACACACACACGCAGCAATAAACCTTTCACTTTACAGTTATTTTTTGAAAATATTGACTTGTGTTACTTCAGAATACTTAAAATGTAATTAAATTTGAATGTAAAATGTGAAATAAATAAAGAAATAAAAAGAATTTGTAGCCACTCGGCATTACATGGGAAAAGCAATTATAGAACAAGGGCAACCGCAGAACTTCCTTCAGGATAATCACTCTTTTAGCGGAAGGTGCTCCTTCAAACTAGCCCTTTCAATTCAACAACTAAACATGGTTTGCAGAAGACTATGTAGAGGTTAAAATGTTTTCTCTTTTGGTTTACAAATGTTCACAAGAGCATGAATGTATCAAGCATTATGTTTTTCAAATGTGTCTTCAAGCTTCAATTTCTGAATTCAATCACAACAAAATCAAAAAATCAAATCATACCCTACAACCAATGCTTCTCCTACCTCATTTGCATGCATTTGTTGGCTCTGGACCAATAGACAGTGAAATAAGCACAGCCAAACACACACACATACTAGAACTAGAGTTTGCAGCTAAGTCATTAAAATAACTGGAGAGACAAAATCATAGCCAATCAAAAACCTTTCAAATAGACAAAAGCAGGACACAACAAAAAGCTTCAAAATTGCTCCACATTGCATTATCCTGACCCAACCATATGATTTTTTTTTCAATGTTAAAATATTATCCAATTTTTGTAGTAACAACTTAGTAGTAGTAGTAGTCAACACTGTCAGAGTACAAAGTACATTACGGCGGTACCCTAAGGTACAAAACAGATAAGGTACTAATATGTACCTTTAAGATACTCTTAAAGTACTGATATGTACCTTTTAAGGTACTAATATGTACCATTTAGGGGTGAGTAAGGTACAAATTTGTACCTTTTCACTTTTGTACCTTAGGGTACCGGCCCAGTGACAGCACTGTACCTTTTTTTTAAAGTGAATTTGTAGGTCGACTTTACAAAATGTTTTTCGAAATTGTGGCTCAAAACATTGGCTTTGACAGGGCATAGATTAAGCCAGGATTTGGCCTTAGTTAAATTAGGACATTTAAGTTGTTTTTTGTTTTTTTTTACTTGACTTGTTGAAAAACATTGACATATTGGAATTGGCATATTTTAACATATGTCAGCACAAGTTCATTTCAGTTAAGACCGCTCAAACATGCATTTTAGTTTGGGACTAAGTTTAAGCCTTGTCTGTAAAAAAACAGGCATCAGTGTCCACGTCAACTGCTGACTAAACCAGTGGTTTGTCCATAAGTTTGGGGTGGTACTGGTCATTTGTTCAAACAATGGCAGATGAGAATGTGGTGGAAGGGGAGAAACTGTTGGGAAAAAACTGCTCTGGTTTTACTTACAGTATGCAATTCCATTCTGTGCCTCTAGTTGCACAGAGCTTACACAATAATAATAATATATAAAAAAATGTATTTGATATCATTTTAAGTCATTTTAGTTAAGTTAGTTTTAATTTAATTTTTACTAAAATAAAAGTATTGTGACAGCAGTCTCTCTCTACACGATCTAATGCTAATGCAAAACACCCCACATGCAAAGCATCTGCTGTCTTCAAAATCTATCCACAAACAGTAGCAACATGGAGTCCACAGACACAGCTGCTACTGACATTCTGCACATGTTGTGAGACACAAAAACAGAGACAGGAGCAGCTTCACACTGCGCAGGGATCAGAAGACCAGTAAACAATATTATTATACAGTTATCTTCATAACTGCTTAATTTCACTGATACTGATTCAGATGCTGATTTTTTTAGCCAAAGTCCAACATAAATTGCCATTCACAATGCATTTTATTTTCAAAAATAGCAGGTAGAGAATGAAAGACAGAAAGGAGTAGAAACTACACAGTGAGAGAGAGACAGAAACTGAGAGACAGAATTATAAATCAAAAGCAACACATTAGTGTGACATGGGTCTTTGGCCCGACCCTGGTCTCCTTCTCTTAGCAGCTCTGTACTTTAAGCCCAGTGCCCTCAGATGTCTGCAGGGGCCCGGTGTCCCCCCCTGAGGACCTCTGTTTAAATCGTTCACACTGAGAAATTATTACTCACATTGTGCTTGGGGTGTCCCTGCTGACCCCAGCACTATGACTAATAGACTGTTTTACTGAGCCTGTCTCTTTACCCCAGAGGAGCAGCAGAGGAGAACAAGAGAAAGACAGGAAAAAAATTATCATGTAATATCTCAGTAGATTAGTCCCAGTGACAATTACATATTCAACGCTTCTGAAGTCTCTTTCACACACACACACACACACACACACACACACACACAGACCAATGAACTCCACCAGCAGGGATCAAAGTAAATATATATCAGAATCAGAAATATTTTTATTTTATAAATTATTTATATTTATAATTTTTGTATAACCATTTATATTCATATTTGTTCTTTTATTGATGATGAAATGCTTCATTCTATCATTTAGTTAGTTCTTGTTTTTAATTGGGAAAAGCGTGTTAAAATAACTTTGCAGCGGATGGATGGATGGATGGATGGATGGATGGATGGATGGATGGATGGATGGATGGATGGATGGATGGATGGATGGATGGATGGATGGATGGATGGATGGATGGATGGATGGATGGATGGATGATGGATTGGATGCTATTCTTCCAATTGCTATAACAAAAGTATACCTTGAATATGAGGCATTGCACAAGCTGCTTTGAAAAAGCAAAACTCTACAAATGTCTGTCAAATGCATATATGCAAATGGTCATCTATTCCACAGTATCTATACTGAAGCTGTCCATTTGTTTTTACATATTCATGTTTTCTATACTGTCTTGAGAAATTTTATTTCAGATAACCTGATGGCATTTACTACAGATTATAGCTGTATGCTCCAAAGATATCTGATGGGAATCCAAAGCACATTCTCCTTCTTCACGGCTTCCTTAATCCTTTGTGCGTTACCTTGAGTTGCAATAATGCGATCCAACTATCTGTCTACACAAGTGATATGAACTGTTTTTATAACCTCTGCTTTATCCAATCTATCATTTTTACCGCCCACATCACCTCATTTCTTCAAGGTCGACAGACAGTCCATCATCAGCTCTCGTAAGAGCACGATCACACATCTCATCTTCAAACCGCAGTGTCACCTAACGACTGCAAGGTTCATATGCTTCATGTCAGAAATGTAGTGCTAGTAATACACATTGCTTTTCACTGGATAGAGGCATCACAGGCATCAGAAATTTCCACAAATTATAGACAATTCAATGCATGATGCAAAGCCACAAACTGCAAAGATATGGGGGAGCTGGCAAAACTACCCAAATAAGTAATACATATACCATGTTTTTCTATATAATATGCTGATAGCTTTACAGTGGGCAGGATTGTGTGAACACGGTCATCTTACTTTTCACATTTGTTTAAGGTAAAATTTGCTCTTAAAGGGGTAGTTCACCCAAAAATTTAAGTTCTGTCATTAATTACTCAAAACTGGCACAGACGAGAAGAGATTTTTGAATAAAGTCATTATTTTTTATTTATTTTTTGTGCACAAAAACTATTCTCGTCAGTTTATAGCATTAATGTTGAACCACTGGAGTCACATGGACAATTTTTACAATGTTTTCACTACCTTTGTGGACCTTGAAAATGTTAATTAAACAGCTGTCTATGGAGGGCCCTGAGAGCTCTCGGATTTCATCAAAAATATCTTCATTTGTGTTTCGAAGATGAACGAAGGTCTTACGGGTTTGGAACGACATGAGGGTGAGGAATTAATGACAGGATTTTCATTTTTGGAAAAACCAACTGCATCCTGAAGGCCAACAAATTGACTTGTCTAAGGTGATTCAACAAAATATTACAACATGACCTGCTGGCTCAAGACTTAAACTCCTTTGATTTATTTCCAGAGGCACTGGGAATCCCAAAACAATTAATTCAAAGCAATCCCTGCTGGAAAGGCAGGCCAGGATCCTGGAAATCAGAAGGTCTGACACAACTGCCCCACATAAAAGCAACTGATCTATCTGTATGAAAGGAAAATCAACTGGAGCGCACTCAATCATTTCATTCAAACATGTTTTTTATTAATAATACCAGTCAGATTTTTATCATCAGGTTTTTATAAACTTTATATCACCTAATTTTTATCATCAAAGTACAGACTACAGACTTTATAGACATTGTGCCATTGTGCCAGAAATCGACAATTAGAAATGTTGGTTATTGGGCAGAAAAATAATCTGTATTACAACAGTCGCTAAAAAACAATAGTGGCCGATCTCTCTTTATAATATTAGAATGTTCATCTTTCATGGTGCCACTGAAATATTTGCAGAATTACAATTTGGCAGCATCCAAAAAATCACATACTTCCCTAGTAGGTCGAAAAACAGTATGAGACAAAAGTAGTATGATAATAACTATGATATAATTCACAGAACTCATAAAAAAGTAGGTAAATAGCACCTAGATCACTATGCCATGAGGCCACACAGGAGAGGATTTGTGAATGGCAGTGACGCAAATGACACTGGTAGGTCACAAGATAATGACAACATGGTGAATATAGTAAGCCCAGATTACATTCTTACTACATACATTCATACTATTTAGAATGTACTGTTTTACTTTTTTGAGATTACAGACACAGCCAAAGTCTTCTTTCTTGCATTTATTTGCATACTGAATTGTGATAGGTCTTGTCTTCTAGGTCACCAATGATAAATGTCCTTATCTGGAGAGAAATCAAGACATGCTGAGCGTCCACAGTAAAGCAGCATGATGCAGCATTTAAAACTTAAGTTGCCCAAAAACTTTTTCTGCCTTGTACAGCACTGGTTTTTCCTTCAGGAAATGCAAATCTATAGTAGCTGTTGTTGTTGTTGTTGTAATAAATGTATCCCACTGAGTCATTTCACAAGGTCCAGCAGCAAGGTTCTGTGAAAAGGATAGTGCTATATGAAGAACAGCCGGTGGGATTTTGCAACAACACAGAACTGAAAGAACATCTCAGTCCTACAGAAGTGATTCTGATCACAAAAGGTGTAGCTGTTGTGTCTTGGGCCTGCAGGAAACATTCACCCTCTCTCTTCCAATCACTTACTCCACAGTATGTACACTCCACATCCTTGGCCTTAATTGTCTTGCTGAAAATACTTGCTGCCTGATGCCCTCAGCACATCCTTTCCATGTCCTTGTCCCAAACTATTAGCAATTTTTTTTTTTTTTGTTTTTTCAAGCCTATTCAATTCAGTGCACCTCAGTGTTAGATGTTTGAGTGTCTATTATTTCCAAAACTAACAAATTTCAACCTTTTATTTACATGGAATCCATCTTGGGAAATTTTGGGAATGTCTTCATCATTTATTTTTGCTACTTCTTCAGTGCTTACATTACATTATTTCCTTTTTGACAAAGACTCTAGCCTAGAAATAGCCTAGCCTAGGGGCAGCAAATCTAATTTGAAGCCAGGGCGTCTAGCAACTCTCTGTTGGCTTGCGAGCTGGAAAAACCAAACTCTGGTCAGGCCAATCACATCATGTATAGAGTTGATAGGCGGCCTTAACCTAATAACGGCAGAGTTGTGACGGTTCCGCGTGCTACTTGAAAACAAAGAAGCAGGCAAACAGCGGTCTTTTGAATCGACTTTGGCCGTGACTCTGGAAGACTTGAAATTAAGCTTTTCTTTGAGAAAATATCAAAGAACAGCAAAAAAGGAAGATGAGTTTTGCCGACCAGATACGGCAAAAGTTTAATATATCAACTAGCTCCGCTTCAGCTTCTTCATTGCTCTGGTTGGTTGTAGTGCTATCCTATTGCATGCAGAGGGAATTTGAAAGACAACTATTTATCCCGCCCCTCGGATTGAGCCCTGCCAATGGTGTGTTCCCAGACCCAACATCTCAAGTGATGTGGGTCTGGCTTGTCAGGCTACCAATACTCAAAAGTAATATGAAAATATTTTTTTTGTCCACAGGGTCTAAAGTAAAGTCCCCATATTTGAAGAAACACCAACAGGTTCAAATATAGAGGTGGACAGTATGACTGCATCATCCTCATCTTACATAAATCAGTTATAATCAATTATAATAAACACCTGAAAAATGTCTGTGATATACAAAAACCTCAATTCTGTCTGTGATCACACAATAAGATAAAGTGTTCAAGTCAGATGCTCATGTCAGGGTTTTTTACACAATTCACATTCATTTTCATTTATTTTACAATATATGGCTATTACACTGTAAAAAATGCTGGGTTAAAAACAACCCAAGTTGGGTTGAAAATGGACAAACCCAGCAATTGGGTTATTTTAACCCAGCGATTGGGTTGTTTTAAGCAAACATTTAACCCAACCGCTGGGTTAAAACAACCCATTTACTGGGTTAAAACACTCTAAAAGCATTTTTTTAGAGTGTACTGTCATAGGGATAATAATAATAATATAAAATTATTATTATTATTATATTCTAATTGTTTGGCTTCCTATTTTAATACACCAGTGTGAATGTAATGTAGACTGAGACACTATATCACAGCTAAAAAAGCTTTAAAGTTCAAGAAGTCAATTCACCGTCTTTTTTTCTGTGTTGAATTTGCATGGGTTGGAACTGTTAAGTTTGAATTTTCAAAGTGCACCAGATTGATTAATTTAACTTTAAAATTGACAAATGTCTCACAAAATCCTGTGGGAAACCATGCAATCAGGGTTGCCAGGTTTTCACAACAAAACCCATCCAACTGCTACTCAAAACTAGCCCAAACGCATTTCAGGGTGGTTAAATCTGCATTTTTTGGCAGGGCTCCCCAGCTAAAATTTGCATTCCGGGGCTAAATATCACATTATTGGGGTCACTTCAACCCACGGACATGAAAAACAGCCTGCAGGACAATGTTAAAGTAGCCGATTGCAAAAAAAAATAAAAAATTCTAATTTATTCCCATATATGAATACAGCATTTTTAATTGCATGAGTAGCAATTTTTAACAGCTTTTGAGTAGACGGCATTCAGGTTCACTCACAGAAACTCTTTCATGTATAAAAAGACACATTATGCCTTCCTCATAGATTCTGCTCAATTATCGTTCAGCTCTTGCCCTTTCACCCATTTATTTCTCATCTATAACCGGGCCTAAAACCTACAACAGCATTGAACTTTTAGCCTTGGCCAGCAGCTACACTGAACAGTCAATACTCCTCCACTCGCTCTGACTAATCTAATAGTGTTATTTTTCTGTAGTGGAAACGCTGCGGGGTCATTAGACTTGTGAGATGGGGAAAAAGCCAACAATCGGCAAATAGCTGCAGGAACTCTTGCCCTCCGTGGCATCTCAACAGCTGTCCACCACTTTAAACGAGCGGACCGCAGAATAATGTTAGCCACAGGCGGGGTGCTAGAGAAAGAGTGCAAGGAAAGAAACAGGAGGGGGAGAGGAGGAGGAATAGAGGATGAAAGAGTGTGATAGAGGAGCAAGAGAGAGATGGAGACGGTGAGAGAGTGAGTGAGGGAGAGAGAGAGGAATGGTAGAAGCAGATAAGAGACGCTGAGGGGACAGAAGGGAGGGTGAACACGGGCGATAAAATGGGTGGAAGAACCAGGGCATTGAACAAACACCAATCGTATATGTCTCACTACAGGCTCAACTAAGATTCAGTCACTTCTTATTGTTACATATTATAAAATGTTTACAACGGTTAGAGAAAAGCTAGTGACAGAGCTCAGAACAGCTCATTGATGGATTTTTGAAATGTTATATGAACAGGTATTAAAGATGTTAACAGCAGTTAAAGGGATAGTTCACCCAAATATTAAGATTGAAAAAAGATATTGTTAAGAATGGTGGTAATCAAACAGTTGACCATTCATTTTCATAGTAGGAAGAAAATACTACGGAAGTATGTCAGCTGTCTGGTTACCGACATACTTTAAAATATCTTCTTTTGTGTTCAACAGAGGAAACTCATACAGGTTTGGAACAACATGAGGGTGAGTAAATGATTTGTGGGTGAACTGTCCCTTTACTGATTCTGAATATGCCCAAAAATGCAATGAATATTAATTGTTTTACACCTCAAAATAATGCCTCTCATTCCAAACCCAATTTTGCTTCTTTCTTCTGTTTATTCAGGCTCCAAAAAAGACCAGAAAAGCAGTCTATACTCCACAATATTTCAAGCCTTCTGAAGTCACATTGCTTTGTCTGAGAAAGAGGCATACAATTTAGGATAATGGCTGAAAGTCTTCTTCCTCATTGGTCTCAAAACTCATTTGTGCTCGAGTTCAGTTCAAAACAATCAAATGCATCACGATCCGTCACAAGAAATGTGAGGACTAATGATGTTTGGCATCATTTTGACAATCTTTTATATCTTTTTGTGTCCTTTTTGGATCTTGACAGCACAAATGACTTGTATTATATGCAGGGGGAAAAGCAGTTCAGACTTTGCAAAACATCTAATTGTGTGGTCCACGAAATAAAGGAAAGACAGGCTTGGGACAATACGAGGGTGAGAACTTTAACAATGGGAAAAACATCATCACAGTTTGAACCCTAATAACAAAGCAGAGATGCTGAACACACTTGATGGAATCACAAAGGCAGGCTCAAAACAGTTTCCTCTGAGAGCTTCTCTCAGATTTCCTCTCATCTCTGTACACAAAAAAAAAAAAACAGCATGGTTCATTTTTAATGGCAAGCTGGCTTCTGAAATAATCTACACTTCACACACCAGCAACAACCAGCCGAGTGTCATTATAAGGAAAGACCAAATAAAGCTCTGAATAAAAAACCTTGTCAAGGAAAATTTGGGGAAGCATTTAAACATTTAGACTAACCGGACAGGTTGATGACATGCAGCACAACAGTTCATTCACATAACATATAAAACATAGCTAATATAAATTCACCTGCTCCAGTTTGGCGTGCATAAGACATGCAACTTTAACATCATTGCAGAAAATATGCATAAAGCGTCATAAAGTGATGTGGCTTACCAGCAGTTATGTGGGATCTCACTCAGATGATGCTGGGACAGGTGTTGTCTTCGAGGCTGGTGTATTACGGCTGTTGTTGGAAATAGTGATAAAATAGCGAAATTGGTTTGAGGAAATAAAATGAACAGATGCCCAGGTTTGTTAGTGAACTGCGGTGCAAATAAACGAAATATGTTTGAGCTCTGTCCACTCAGAGATGCCAATGAGGAATGAACGCGGAGCGTTTCCTCTTTCAAAGAAACAAGCCGAGGCTACAGACTACAGTGCAGAACGCCCGAGTCACGTGACTATCACTCCTCACTGTCTCACCGCGCGGGCAACACAATGGACACATTTTCCTATCTGATGAAGGTTTTGATATAGCATATGCTCTGGGAATATACTGACTATTAACTATTATTTTCATTTTATTTTATTATTTGTATTTTTTATGTTTGTACATCTTATATTAATTACGTGGGATATTTGGAGCCTGCTACTTTTGAAAATGTATTTATCACATTGCATTACTTTGTAAGTTAAAAAAGCTTACGAATTATAAAAAAATTATACATTTGTTGACCAGTCATAACAGAAAATACACTGTCCCTACTTATGGGTCAATTGGGGAACTTTTTTCTATTAAGTACGAAAATGCTGTTTATAAAATGTCATCATTTCATATAGGCTGTCATATAACCTATATTGTTTATGGGGCTTAAAGTCAAAATTGTCTTGGTGGTGTAAATGACTAGAGATTGTAAAAAAATAAAATAAATAAATAAAAAGACAAAACGTCCCACAAAAAAAAAAAAAAAAAAAAAAAAAAAAAATTGTACATTTTGTTAGCAATTTTGTTTTGAAGTATGTAGGAGGGGACGTTCTTGCGACCTTGGCCAACGTTCCCTAAAAGTTATTTACAGGACATTAGGGATGTTCCTAAAAACGTCCTCTTTTGGTTATGAAAATGCTGCAGTTCAAGGTTCCTTATATGATTTTAGGGGACGTTCCATTTTAGTTATTTTATAGTCACATAAGAAAGTTACAAAGAGGACATTTGGGACGTTAACAGAACATTCCCACATGGTCCTCTGTCATATAAAAACGTTCCCGATATGACTTTAGTGGGATGTTCCATTTTAGTTACTTTATGGTCACATAGCAACGTTACAAAGAGGAAATTTGGGACGTTAATAGAACGTTCCCACATGGTCCTCTGTTGGTCATATAATAACGTTCCGATATGACTTTAGTGGGATGTTCCATTTTGGTTACTTTATGGTCACATAGCAACGTTACAAAGAGGAAATTTGGGACGTTAACAAAACAGTTCCCTGTTAGTCGGATGGGGTCGTTTAATTCGGGACTGCACTGCTGCAACATATCTTCTTGACCCATTTGGAAATCCATTTGGAAACGAAATGCAAAGTTCTCATAAAAAAACAACACCATTTCTATTACAAAGACATTTACTCTTACTAAAAAAAAAGTTGTCTTATTTTTCTTTACACATTTTAGAATTGACGTGCAATATATAACTTTATTTCCTCTAATACAGTGGTTCCCAACCACATTCCTAGAGGCCCACCAACAGTGCACAATTTGCATGTCTCCTTTGTCTGACACACCCACATCAGATTTAGGAGTCACTACTAATGAGCTGATGACTTGAATCAGGTGTGTCTGATTGAGGAGACTTGAAAAATGTGCACTGTTGGTGGACCTCTAGGAACATGGTTGGGAACCACTGGTCTAATAGGTATTTATAATAATTTATAATAATAAAAACAATGTTACTAGAGAGAGGGAACGTCCTATATATAGTAATGGTCCCCTAAACATACTGAGAACATCCTGAATGTTCCCTGAATGTCTGCTAAATAATGTCCCCCAACCCTTAAAAGAACTCCACATCGTGACCGTCTCAGAATGTTCTGGGAACACTGGCGACGTCCTTGACACCAGCAGGGATGTTCTGAGAAGTCAATCTGGCCAACATGCAGGAAGCCATTTTATTGTTATTTGACAGGAAAAATTACCACTTTAGACCCCCAAAACTCAAAACTCAAAAATATTTTATTTTATGAACTACTATGTTTTGTATGGTCAAATGGATTCAAACATCTGAAAACTTGTTTTGAAAATAATGATTTAGGTATTCAAGGTGCAGTATTTGAATGAATTTTATAAGGAAAGCATTTGAGTATTTTTTCTTGACAGTACCACCATTTGACCTTTTCGTTAAAAGGCATTAAATGTGTGGACAAGAATAATACTAATAATAATAATGAACAATAATCTAACAAAAAAATCTGGATGTTTTGTTCCTCAATCCCTATAAATGAATTTACACAAAACGCATACGCTAGGAATAACTGTAGCTCACAGTTTTCTCATTACAATGTGAATGTTTTCAAACAGAAGAACCATTTATAGTTCACTCCCACTAACACATTTTTTAACCCATGATGAAACAACTCACTCTGATGTATAATTATGTTCTCACCAACTACTCGTGGTCCATCGAGCAACGGCTAAGAGGCTGTTAACTACCGCACACAGAAACCCATTATTAATGGCACTGCCGTTGTCATCTCTGCCACAACCGTCAGGCGCTGCATGTACAACACACTTTTTCCATAGAAATTGGAGACCCTGCGTGAGAAAGAATTTACTGCTGACTGTCTCTTTGTCTGTTAAATACATGCAAAAGAGCCTCCGGAAATGAAATCTCTGCTCATGTTGTGGCACCAATTAGTGAGCTTTACTGCCAGCCTAATTGAAGCATAATTACTAGGTTTGTTGAGTTCTGGGTAAATTTAAAACCAACACCAGGAAAAAGAACAAAGGTAATGCATGCCACAATTAACATTCGCAAAGTCTATAATGTGTGCACCACTGTCCAGTTGTGCAACCGGCTCAGGAAAAAAATAGCTCCCCAGGTTTCTGTTTCGCCTAGAGTGAGAACAAATCCAGGATTTTTTTCTTCTCATCAGGATCCCGCAGAGATATCTGCCCTACAGCATCCTCCACATCCACATTTGTTAGTTTTCAAGCATGTGTATTTATAGTGTTTGCTTGAGACTATACATTATGTCGATATAGTTGTGTTCCAATAAAGAACTGAAAGCATCCACAAAACCGCCCATCCATCCAAACAACTGGCTATAATAAACACATATATGTTCTTTCACAATCTGTGATTTTTTTCTATCTCTTTGGCAGTCTGCCACCTCCTCTGTGCTCCCACACACACAGGTAATTTTGGAGCTGTGTGTAGGCAGCCTGGTCCAGATTTCTAATCATAGTAAGATCCAGATCAATAGGTGCCTGTAAGATGGAGTTGAGAGCAGCTCTAGGAAAACAAAGCAATGAATACATGGT
Source organism: Paracanthobrama guichenoti (assembly GCA_018749465.1). Lineage (NCBI taxonomy): Eukaryota > Metazoa > Chordata > Actinopteri > Cypriniformes > Gobionidae > Paracanthobrama > Paracanthobrama guichenoti. The sequence goes on along the minus strand of CM031948.1, from coordinate 35,654,345 downwards.
GTGGAGAGGAGACAGAAATAAATAGAATTGAGTAGAATCAAGTGCTTAAATGATTGCTTATGCAAATTAAGGAGAGCAATTCAGACCCATCTGTCAACAGTCAATCACAACTCTGCAATGTACATTATTATAAAAAAAATTCCGTAAAAATAGGGCACAGTGTACTGTATTCATTTAACAGGATTTTCCGTATTCATTTTTTACAGGTGTTTTACCTGTATTTTTAACACGCATTTCATTGTGTTGTGTTTTCGGGTTAACAGAAATGATCTGTAAAATTACTAGATGATGTCCGGGTAATGAGCTGCCATTACCTTTTCTGTTATTTTATGGAATTATTTTTTTACAGTGTATAATAATATATAAGTCTATGAAAGACTGAATCTTGTCACTTGTAAATGAAAGTATTGAAGTATATTTTTTTACAACAATATCAATGAGTTACTTGCCATTTCTTTGTAATTATTTGTGAAATTTACTAGCAATTTTTGAGTGAAAATAGTTTCACAGTAAATTACTACACATTCATGTTTCTTTGAAGGTCTTAGTCTCGTCTCTGTCTCAACCACATTAGTACTCGGCCTTGTCTTGGTCTCAGACTTAGAGGACTATAACTTATTTCTAATTTGATTTATTTATTGCCGGTTCAGAAATTAATGAGGGATTGTGTCAAAAATGTCACCAAAATTAATACAAATGCTCACAAAATTCAAGATATTGTTGCTAAAAAGTACTTGTATGAGAACTGTTTTCACAAATTTGAGCATGACTGCAAACATGATATTGCTTTTATACAAACATTCAATAAAAAAATTAAAAAAATCTTCTGTACCACTTCTGCAGTGCAAAGATTAATTTTGCTGTTAATGATTTCATTTGATTGGCATAACAGCTCTATATAGTGTCATATTCTGTTTATATTTATTGACTAAAAATAAGTCATTTCTCAGGTGGTAATGTGGATCTCTATGAATTTAAGAAGTGCTGGTCCGGTCTTGGTCTTGACTCGGTCTCGCCCTGCCTTGGTCTAGGTCTTATCTTGGTCTCAACACACATTGGTCTTGGTCTCGACTTGGTCACGGATTAGGTGGTCTTGACACACTGCTATATAGTATGAATGTGTGTAGTATGAATGTAATCTGGCCGTACTTCATTCGCCATGTTGTCATAATCATGTGATCTACCAGCGTCAGTTGTGTCACTTCACTGCCATTCACAAATCCTCTCCTGTGGCCTCATGGGATAGTAGAGTCCATTGTATGGGTAGTTTCATCTAGTAGTTTTTTACAAGTACTGGAAATTCAGACATACTTTTTGTCGCATACTGTTTTTCACCTACTATAAAGGGAAGTACAGTATGCAATTCAGACACAGCCAATGAAAACCTTCTGCTTTCCAGTGTGCACTTAACTTTAACAGTCAATACTTCAATAAATTCTGGAAATATTTTGCCCTTAGATATTTGTGCATCCGTTTGCTGTAGCAGAGAGCACCAGTGAGGACTGGAATGATAGGACACATGGGGATGCCAGCAAGGTTTCACCTTGGATTCAGCCTGACTGATTGTCCACCTCACTTTAAATAGTACATGAACGACTCCCTTGAAGCGCTGGTAGGGCCTTATCTCCAGCAGATTCAATCAGAAATCATTTTTGCCCTAAAAAGTAAGAGAGAGAGAAAAGCAGAAATTAATGATTAATGGATGTGGATAACACTCTCCCTAGTCTCTGTGATTAATATGTTTAATTCGTTGTCATATTATTGTCAGAAAGGCAAAAACGGCTATTGCTTTCAAAATAATAATATATTTACACCTTATACAAAACATATAATTTAATGCCTCATTCATGCTTGTAGCACAAATGGTGCAAGTGTTGAAAACTTTGATTGATTTAATACATTGGCAATTATACTTACTCTATTCCTTTTCCATACACAAGCATGTGCAACTGGACTTTGACACTGTGTAAAATCTATGAGCTTCCCTTACTTTCTCATCTTATTTCATACAACCTGGAGGGTGGTTAAATTGTTCACAGGCAATGGAGAGCACACACTCTATACAGTGACCCACAATGCACTGCAGGAACATAAGAGCCCACTTTAGTTTCAAAATGAGATAATTGGGCCAATGAGAAAAGCTCCAGTAGAGGTAATGACCTTCAGTCCCAGAGCATGGTCACATCAGAGTGCAAAAATCAGGGGGATGCACTATAGTCATTGTGACCTGAATCTACACAAAGCCTGCTTGTTAGTAGAGCTGTTACTAAACAGACAGACAGAGAGTGAGTGAGAGAGAGTGAGGCACATAATGATGTCTCTGTGGGTTTTTTCTTAACCTTTTGACAGAGTTTCATTGAGATTGTTTGTGAGGAATATTTGGGGAAAAAAATTATAAGATAATTTAAACAAAAAAAATACATCTTGCAAAAGGTGTGTTTACACAGATTTGTTTAGTGCATAAAAGCAATCCTTTAATTGGCTTCAACTATACTAGATATTAACAATACTGTCATATGAACAACCAGTATGTACAGCGATTTAAATCAGGTCTCAAAGTTAGATGTTAGCTGAATGCGTTTGATTCAAAAGAATCGACTCGTTTGAGTCATTAGTTCAACTACACTGGCTGCCGCATGTTTTTAATCTACTAAAAATAAACGGCTTATTGTTCTTCGATTGGAAATCAGATGACAATGGCACATATGGAAACTTGCTTCCTTTTTCTAAAAACGGTAGCTAATTGCGAGTTTATATCTTGCAATTCTGACTTTATAACTCACAACTGTAAGTTATAAAGTCCAAGGGCCCTATTTTAATGATCTGCGCACATGGTCTAAAGCGCACGGCACAAGTGCACTTAGGGTGTGCCCAAATCCACTTTTGCTATAGTTTTACTAAAAAAAATAAATAAAAAAAACAGCTGGTGCATGGTCCAAAAGGGTTGTACCTAGTCTCTTAATGAGTCATGGGTGTGTTTTGGGCGTAACATGCTATAAACCAATCAGAATCCCATCTCCCATTCCCTTTAAAAGTGCTTGCACCATTTGCCATTTACATGGTGGAATATAGACACGTGACGCCTGACATCAACCTGACGAATAAGTTTAAATTCATGTATGTCACGATTGGTCAAATAATTTGCCAATTTAATTCATCATCAATACTGCAAATAGGTCATTCTGATACGTGCAATGACTATCCATTATGACGTAGGCATTTTTATCTTTATGTACACAATAACAATCTTTAACATTGAAATCCTTTTATTTTTAATATTTGGCATGTTTGTGTGCTGCGTGTCCCTGTGTGTGTAATAAGCAGAGTGTATGCGCGTTGTGCACCCACCTATAGGCACACATTACTAACGCATAAATGTAAATGCACTCTTTAAATAACACAAAAAATACTGCGCTATTGACTTTAGATCAGGTTTTTGTTGGTCAATGGCGCAGTCATTTTCAGTTGCCTCAAAATAGCAACACGTCAACAATGTGCCTGAACACACCTTGTTTTCAGACCAGCGAACAGATGGGTGAGAGTGCATTTGCTATTTAAGCAACGTGACACTGGACGTGAAAAGGATAATTGTCATGCTGAAACTGGCAAAAAAACTTGCGGAAACAAGCTTCTAAAGGGACATTTTTGATTCAGAAAAAAGAACTGGCTTAAGAGTCCATTGTTCGGAATTGGACTACACTGATCACGGTGTAGATTCATGAGTGATAAGGATGCATGAGTGATAAAGATTTTTAAGTCTCTCTTTCTGGAGTTAACATTGTTACATCAGTAGATGGCGACAAGTGACTGTAAGCGAGTGAGTGATTGGCCCTTTCCCAGGTGGAAGCCTAAGCCCTCGCAATCTTTCTCAGAGTCCACACTTTTGTGATGTAATGCCACTTGGTGGCCATTGTCCACAAGGCTGCAAGTGCACATAAAGCGTGCCATTTGGGAGCGGGCCATTGAGACCCTTTCATTCATTCTACTGATTTGTTTAAATACACTGATTCATTCAGGAAAGAAACAAGTGGCCATCTTTATGAGCAAGCCATTGAATCATTCACTGTACCGTTTTTGTTCTAGGAAAGATATGGCTTTATTCATAATCACTTTATGACTTCATGACATATGAATTATTTCTGCTTCCAAACCAGAATACTCTGATATTTAAATTCAGAACTATACTGTAGGTTCAAGTACCAATCTTTTTAAGCATCTCTTTATACAGTCGCTCCACTTCTCAGTATTATCTGCACAATCCTCTACATTTTTAAAACACTATGCTAATTTTTTTTTTTTTTTTTTTTTTTGCTTTCTATATCAATAAGACTACCACAATAAAACATTTATAAAATGCCTAAAGCATAATACTTAAGTATTATATTATTGTTCTAAAGGGTATTTTAAATAAATAAATGCTCTTAACATTGGTCCTCTGTGTAGGGTTTATCTGTTGGCCTGTGCTTTATTTGACAAGGGACTTTTCTACGTGCTTATTTGTGCCTATGACAAGAGAAATGCAAATACATAATGGTTTCCAGACTGATTGCATCTTTTTTATGGTAGAGTGATTGTGTGACAGAAATATTTGATCTCTGAAACAGAAAACTGTATATAGATTGTTGACTTCCTGCGAAACAAATTATGCAATATAGCTGTCATAGACGGCTCCTCACAGTTGCTTGGCAAACAAGAAAGATTGACTGTCATTAGGCTGATCACCGAAATGACAGTACAGACTCTGAAGAAAAGGGCTCTAGAGAGAGAGAGAGAGAGAGAGAACGAGAGGGAGGGGAAATTATGAGGGAAGTGGGGGATACAGAATGTCAGCCACAGAGAAATAAGCAGGGCAAATGGGAAAGACAGAAAACAGATTAATTATTCATCAGTACTCCAAACCTGGTGCAGTCCCTGTGGGGGGAGGAGGGGGTTTGAATGGAAATGTTGTGGCATGCTGTCATATGTTTCCTTTCAGCCTGAATTCCCCATCATTCTCAACCCTTGACCCAAAGCGTGCTGAGATTAGTAGTATTTGAACTCTCAAACGCTACTCCAAAGGACCACTTCTTCCACGCAAAGTGGAGCTATCTTCAATTTCTGTTCTTGCACTTCAGGAAATGAATACCTGGCTTAAATGTACCCAAATACTGCGATACAGAGAAGTAATATGTGGGATCAGCTTCTATTCTCCAAAGGCTTAGCTGGAAATTAATTGACCACAGTATTTATTTTCAAACACTCAGATGAAATCAGAGCACAGAAGGAACACTTTTGTCGCATTGTAAAGATGATAATGCTGAAACTACTTGTGTCCGTGAATATAATTTATATTGAACATATAAAAGCTTTCTTCTGACTTCAACATATTATACTGCTTTACTCTGATAATAATTATGAAAGTACTTACAGTAAGCTTTCCTGTAGCTAAAACAATAAGAGCGTGGCGCTAGCAAAGCCAAGGTCATGGGTTCGATTCCCAGGGAAAGCAAGAACTGACAAAAAATGTAAAAATGTGTACCTTGAATACAATGTAAGTCGCTTTGGATAAAAGCGTCTGCCAAATGCGTAAATCATGAAGTTGTTTTATTCATCCTCTGAGCTAATTTTCTGATTCATTTCAATTTATGAACACTTATTTGTTGTACTGTAATAGCATCTGCGTGTGAAAACAAAATCCCCCAATTCAACTTAAAAACTTAAGTTCAGTTATACTTAAATTTTTAGGTCAAATCAAATGTGTTGCCTATACACAAAAAAAAAAAAAAAAAAAAAAAAATTTACTAATATATACCTTAAATATTTAAGTATATTCAACTTGGATGTTTAAGTAATTTCAACTTCCATCCATCCATTATCCATCCATTATCTTCCGCTTATCCGGGGCCGGGTCGCTGGGGCAACAGTCTAAGCAGAGATGCCCAGACTTCCCTCTCCCTAGCCACTTCCTCCAGCTCTTCCAGGGGAACCCCAAGGTGTTCCCAGGCCAGCCTGGAGACATAATCCCTCCAGCGTGTCCTAGGTCTTCCCCGGGGCCTCCTCCCGATGGGACATGCCTGGAACACCTCCCCAGGAAGGCGTCCAGGAGGCATCCGAAAAAGATGCCCGAGCCACCTCAACTGGCTTCTCTCGGTGTGGAGAAGCAACGGCTCTACTCTGAGCTCATCCCTTGAAAATCGCCTAACTTATTTTGATGAGTTAAAGCAATGTAAAAACATTTGTTGTTGATCATATAATTTTTTTGACTCAAAATCTGTTGACGTTATATTAAAGTAATGGAAAATGATTTACTGATCATATCATTTTTACAGTGGCAGTAGAACAACTATTTAACTAATAAGTTACTGCAAAAAAATTAATTATATTTAAAATTATTTGAATATTTTTATTATTATTTGTATTTGTTCAAACGTATTTGTTTGATGATAACTAAATGGAAATATTTATCCATGTCTGGAAAAGTTATAGACTGTTTTGACAAAAAACACACTTGCTAACAGCTATCTTGTATCCAATTCGTTTCCATGGAGACGAGATAAAGATAAACGCAGTCTGTCTTCCTGATTCATCTGTCCATTGCTGTCATTCAACATGTACAAACGCTCAAGCCTTTCCACCTTTTTATGATAGTTTAAATCAGCCCATAATGATAGTTCTTGTGATCTGTTTATTAATGATTCAAGAGTGACAAAGACGTCTTATTGCATCTTTCCTTATTGCACAAAGACCAACACATATATCCTGCCCTCCCCTTAAAACTCTAGGGTTCAGTAGATCAGATTGTATCGATCAGAAGGGTAACAGTCCAGAGAAAGCAGCTCTCTCCCACACTTTCAGGCTGTCTGGGTGTGTACATTTTATCTCTACGCTTTATTCCCCTGCAGGAGTGCATTTTTTCTTTTTTTTTCGTTGAAGTGCTGCCCACTTCAGACACTTCACAAATACTGATGTCTCTTTCCACTAGCTTGAACCAGCCCCCACAACTTCTTCAAAATCCTCTCAAATGATTATTCAGCAGGTACTGTATATTTCATTATAGCCTATACGCTATATGTAAAAATATTGAAGAAGCTGATGCAAGATCAAAAACTCAGAATATGCTAATAGAATAACACAAGGGAGATGAAATGTTATGAAAGAGACCCAAGGATAGTGGATTGAGTGAGGAAGTTTTGAAGTTTGGTTCTGATGTCCACTAGAGACGAGTTGATGTTATAATGAGAATTTGTCTTGCACTCTACACATTAGGCTATGTTCCAAAATATTTTAAGGCATCTTATGATTCTAAGACAGCATTGCTGCAAAGGCAAGAATGCTCTTCAAAAAGCTACACATTTTTTTACTTTTTTAAACTGTATTTATATTTGTTGTGTATTTTATGCTTACTGGAGTATTGCTTAAAACTCATAACAAATATAAACAGCCAAACTTTCCCCCGGTTTCACAGACTAAGTCTAGTCCCAGACTAAAATGCACGTTTTAACTCAAAACAACTTGCACTGCTATTTCTTAAAATATGCCAGTGCCATTGTTTCGTCTCTGATGCACACCAGTAATGTTTTTTTCTAAGGCATATTTATAAAAGCTACTTAAATATCCAGATTGAACTAAGGTCTAATAAGGTCTTTACACTCTAAAAAAATGGTGCTATACTAAAAGTGGTTATTTGGCTCATAATCATAGGGGAACCACTTTAAGTGCTGTATAGCATCAAATATTGGTGATTCAGTGGTTTTTCAGCGGTTCTTCAGTGGTTAAGGTGCTAGATAGCACCACTGCCATACAAAGAACCTGTTAAGCCCCTTTAAAGTACGAGTCAAAGAACCACTGTTGGTGCTGTTTTGCACCATTTTTGTTGAAGAAATAAAATGTGATATGGCACCTCTTCTACATAGAACCATTTAACAAAGGTGCTGTAGAGCAACTTTAAAGATATGGTGCTATATAGCACCAAATGTGGTTCCCCTATGATTACAAGCCAAGAAGCACTTTTAGTGTTATACAGCACCATTTTTTTAGAGTGTCTAAGCCCTGTCTCTGAAACCAGGCCTTTATGTTTCTTCAATATTGTCTTTTTAGGCTCCATTTCCATTTTTCTTTTAATGGTTCTTTCATTCTTCTGCCGACGCAGAAGGAACACTGTACTGTAAGGCACTTTCTCTGGAGCAATTTATGAAGCCTCTTTAAATTTTATCGTTACATATTATATTGTTAGGGGAGAGCGGGGCACAACCTAATGCTTTTTGACTGTCTCAGTTTGTGTAAATCCACTTCAGAGTATTTATTTTTTCCCACATTAATTTCACACATCTCTAGTACAATTGTGTGGTTTTGTTTCATTAATATAGTGTATATTTTTTCTTGATTTACCCCGAAAGAATGGAAGTGAAATGTGACAACATGCCCCATAGGTGGGGTACAGTGTAACATGACCAAATGCAGCTTAATATGTTACCTGATATAATAATAATAAAAAATACTAAAATATTTTGTCAATAAAATACAATTGTTAATTTTTTTTAAATAAAATCATGGCATTTTTAATAATTAAAAATAAACAAACAAACACACCTCTAAACACAGTTATACAGCACAGTTCAAAATAATAATTCTCTCTGTCTTTATTCACCCTTTTCTCGTGGTTTCTCAACAGAATTCATAAAAGTATAGAATATAATATCATAGTTGTAATAGGGGCTCATTGTAACGCAGTGTGACAACATGCCCCACCTGCACAACTGGGATTTAACCCCGGCTCGTGTCTTCTGCTGTTAGATCAGCATTAAAGAACCGTCTCAACTGTTACATAACAGATATAAGATTAATAATGTCAGATTTGTCTTATTTTAAATAAACACAAAAAACAGAGATGAAAAATAAACTTAAGAAATTTACTTTTGCTATGGTTAAATACATGTTCAGTGATATCTTCCAAAGATTTTTTAATTTTGGCACTATTTTTTCTCTATATAGTGTTGATATGGCAACTAGTGAATACACTAAGTTTCGTCATCCTGGCATGTGTGGAAAGTTTTAAACCATGCGTGTTACAACTAACCCTACGTTAGGTTGTGCCCCGCGCTCCCCTATATTACAATACTATTATATTTTGTGCAGGCAATTGTCTTATTTTGTTTCTAAATAAAAAAGCCTGACAATGTCACTACCTGTAAGCACTGATGATATATTCCGCCATGTTTCTCACTGACACACCCCAACCCGTAAATATCGGGGCTTAATGAAAAGCCAGAGCTTTCCACTCATATTTATGACTTTGTGTCGCCGTTCATGTGCATTCAGCTCCTAAATACTGTCTTTCCGACATGAACACATCATATTTATGCTGCCTTCACATGCTATCAGGAATTTCCTACTTTCCCACTACTAAAGATTACGAGCTTGTCACATTCAAGTGCTTTGTTTTCTGGAAAAAACAGGAATCATGGAGAACACCAGGTTCATTTTCGCCTATTTATTGGGAAGATCTTATTAAAACAAAAATTATATTTAGCATCCCATTCATTAACAATCACACGCTATCTAATAGTCAACTTGCAGACGATTCTGTAATTACGGTCAAATACAGGCTAAAACAGGCTGTGTATAAAACATACAATAAATGATTATTCATAAAATGTTGTTCCAAACCTATATAGGTTTCTTTCTTCTGTTGAACTAAAAAGAAGATATTTTAAAGAATGTCGGTAGCCAGACAGTTGATAACTTTGACTTGTGTATAGTTGGGTAGAGTATTGAAAAGTCTTCATCTCAATGTGAAATGCACTGGTCTGTGTGCTGTGTTGTCCGATGGCAAACTGTTTTTTTTCTCTTTGTTCTCAGAGCTGACACATGTTCAGACAAATCTATATGCATCATTATGAGAAAAGACTGTCAGTGTTCACACATCTTATTAAGGACCTTTGAGGTTGTTAGATGCACAAGTGATCTTGATTGCCTTTCACATACAATTGAAAAACTGCTTCATCATGACTAGCTTCCAAATAATGAGGGGAGAAAAAAATCACGCAGCAGCTTGAACTATAGACAAAGAACATCTATGGGATAAAAGCTTTAACCCTTAACCTGATGTCTTTTGAAATAAAGAGACATTTGGGTCCAAGAGCTTTTTTTTTTTCATGTGCATCTGTGTCTGAGAGGCAAAAAGAACAAGTTGATTAGTCTTTCCTTTGATTATGTGACCTTATAGCTCGGCTGTTATACACAAACTTCTATTCACTGACACACATTTACACACACACACACACACACACACACACACACACACAAAAAGTGCAACTGGTTTCCTTGGCAACAGCAGAAAGACACACACAAAGAAAAAAAAAAAATTAGGGAAGTACTGTTCTGTTTTCCTTGCATTCTTCATCTGCTCTTCATTCCAGATGACCTTTAAAGGGATTTTACCATGCATAAGTGATAGAATAATCATATTTTCAGTTACAATTGGTCCTGACATCATTTATAGATTTACAGTGCGTATCTGTGACCTTGAGCGTTGTGTGATAAAGCAACGTAATCTTTAGAGCAGATGGAAAATAAATGAACACTGCATGGCGCTTAATTGGAGGCTTTGTGGCTTTTAGTCTGTGCTTGCTATTCATACACAACATTTACAGTCTTTCCAAATGACTGACCAGACCAAAAGTACTGATGATTTATCTCAATATTTTTGTCCAATCAAATGCTCATTAGAATAAAAATGCCCCTCCCCTAAGTACTACCTACTCTGACTAGCAATAAAAAGTAGCAAATTTGATGTAACAGCAGTGATGTAAGCTAAAACAATGCAATACCATGACAACCCATATCTATTTTACATAAAGTGGCTATAATTTATACAAATTCATCCACTCAGTTTTTATTTTTTTAAATGTACATTTCAATTAATAGTAAAATTCCATCAAACTGAATTGAATAATCTAGTTATTCAATTAAAATATGCAAGGATTATTCAATTCAATTTGATGGAATTGTATTCATTGTTATGTGTAAATCTAATTCAGTGACTAATGTTTAGGGGTGGGGTTATGGGTGGACCTTCATTCTTACTTTTTTCTAAACATTTCTAAAAAGTAAGTTTTCATTCAAATTGTATGATTTCATACGAAATTGGCTCTTCTTAAAATAGGTACATTTTCCTGTAAGATCAGGCTGACTAAAAGCTCTATCGGCTAAATAAAAAAGGATGAACCTTTCAATACATCCCACCCAACTTTCTTTTTAAATATTAAATACAGTAAATATATTTATACACTCCTTCATATAGTGAACAAAAATGGATATTATTTTTGTTATTATTTTATCTTTATTTATTGATGATATATATAGCTTAAATAAATTATGACAGAATATGTGAAAGTTATAATTCTGATTTTGTGTTTATTGTCCTTATAGCTTGTGCCTTGTATTGATCGGGTTGTAACCTTATAAAACTATTTTGATAAGGTAAAATAAGTTAAATAAAGTATATTAGTGTTGGGGATCATATTAGTGTTGGGGGTCTTTGCTCTGTTAATGTCATTAATCAGTCATGGTCAAAAACTGGAAATGGTTCTAAATGCAGAGATAAGGAGCTGCCCTTAAGTATGTAGGCTACTATTGATTTCCTTCAAGGGGAACGCAGTTTGAGGCGGGTGTGACATTTTAAACATTCATCCAATCCCTCTAGACTGCCGAGCTGATAGCTCTCAGTTAACCCCATTGACTTATTGAGAAGGGTACAAATTGCACTGTTGATGACAGCAGGGCTCTGAATACATTAACCCTATCTGTCTGCCTGTAGCAAAAACATCTTTCACAAAGCGTCTCTGTGCTCACAGCCAACATAAATCTGTATTTATTGAATTTGAAGCAGTGTGAGACTTTGCTTCTGTGCTTAATTTTTTCTTTTAAGTAGCTAGCTATTCAGCTAGACCAAACTTGTGCATTACACTCTAAAAAATGCTGGGTTTAAAACAACCCAAGTTGGGTTGAAAATGGACTAACCCAGCGATTGGGTTGTTTGAAGCAAACATTTAACCCACTCGCTGGGTTTGTCCACTTTCAACCCAACTTGGCTTGCAACCCAGCATTTTTTAGAGTGTAGGTTTATTTGAAAGTCTTTTTTGGAGACTGAGTGTGTGTTTAACAATGTTTAGTTTGCATGTACTTTTAATTTAAACGACTTGCTATGAAGCAAATTCATTTAAACTCTGAATGAGTCAAAACTTCATTAAGAGCTTGAGGGAAGAATGAGATTTGAAAGATAAAAAAATAATTACTGGAAGAGAATAATGAACAAACAAATGTAAAGACTATGTTTTAAATGAATCTGATTATATCTGAAAAAGCACTCTGTAGGTTTTGTCAATGTTTAACAAAGTTCAACGGCGCCATCTTCTGTATATATACTAAAGAAAAATAACACACTACCTTTAAAATGTATGGGTTGGTAAGATTTGCTTAATGTTTTTGAAAAAGGTTTTGTATGCTCACCAAGGCTGAATTTATTTGATCAAAAATCAAAACAAAATATTTTATTTTATTTTTTTATTTTATTGCAATTTAAAATAACCGTTTTCTGTTTTAATATCACAACACTCCAGTGCTTCAGTCTTCAGTGTCACGTGATCCTTTAGAAATCATTCTAATATGCTGCTTAAGAAAAATCTGTTGAAAACAGTTCATACTTTCTGCTAGTTAACATGAACTAAAATGAGCAATACTACTGCATTTACTAATATTATTTAATACTGTGAATTAAGTATTGTTCATCTCAATATTTACTAAAACTGCTAAGATCAAAAACTGTATCTGTTAGCCTAGTTAATGCACTGTGAACATAACTAACATTAACAAAGGTTAATAAATGCTGTAGCAACTCATAATGTAATAACTGCACATTATGTAATACATAGGCTATTACATTATTATCGTAATAAAATGTTCTTAATGTAATAATTTTCTTAATGTAATTATTTTCTCAAAATGTACAAACCCGATTTCAAAAAGTTGGGACAAATTGTGAATAAAATCAGAATGCAATGATGTGGAAGTTTCATATTTCAATATTTTATTCAGAATACAACATAGATGACATATCAAATGTTTAAACTGAGAAAATTTATCATTTTAAGGGAAAAATAAGTTGATTTTAAATTTCATGGCATCAACACATCTCAAAAAAGTTGGGACAAGGCCATGTTTCCCACTGTGTGTCATCCCCTCTTCTTTTTCTAACAGTCTGCAAACGTCTGGGGACTGAGGAGACAAGTTGCTCAAGTTTAGGAATAGGAATGTTGTCCCATTCTCGTCTAATACAGGCTTCTAGTTGCTCAACTGTCTTAGGTCTTCTTTGTGGCATCTTCCTCTTTATGATGCGCCAAATGTTTTCTATGGGTGAAAGATCTGGACTGCAGGCTGGCCATTTCAGTCCTCGGATCCTTCTTCTACACAGCCATGATGTTGTAATTGATGCAGTGTGTGGTCTGGCATTGTCATGTTGGAAAAAAAAAAAGGTTTTCCCTGAAAGAGACGACGTCTGGATGGGAGCATATGTTGTTCTAGAACTTGGATATACCTTTCAGCATTGATGGTGCCTTTCCAGATGTGTAAGCTGCCCATGCCACACGCACTCATGCAACCCCATCCCATCAGAGATGCAGGCTTCTGAACTGAGCACTGAGAACAACTTGGGTTGTCCTTGTCCTCTTTAGTCCGGATGACATGGCGTCCCAGTTTTCCAAAAAGAACTTTAAATTTTGATTGGTCTGACCACAGAACAGTTTTCCACTTTGCCACAGTCCATTTTAAACGAGCCTTGGCCCAGAGAATACGCCTGCGCTTCTGGATCATGTTTAGATATGGCTTCTTTTTTGACCTATAGAGTTTTAGCCAGCAACGGCGAATGGCACAGTGGATTGTGTTCCCCGACAATGTTTTCTGGAAGTATTCCTGAGCCCATGTTGTGATTTCCATTACAGTAGCATTCCTGTATGTGATGCAGTGCCGTCTAAGGCCCGAAGATCACTGGCATCCAGTATGGTTTTCTGGCCTTGACCCTTACACACAGAGATTGTTCCAGATTCTCTGAATCTGTGGATGATATTATGCACTGTAGATGATGATAACTTCAAACTCTTTGCAGTTTTTCTCTGAGAAACTCCTTTCTGATATTGCTCCAGTATTTTTGGCCGCAGCATTGGGGGAATTGGTGATCCTCTGCCCATCTTGACTTCTGAGAGACACTGCCACTCTGAGAGGCTCTTTTTATACCCAATCATGTTGCCAATTGACCTAATAAGTTGCAGATTGGTCCTCCAGCTGTTCCTTATATGTACATTTAACTTTTCCGGCCTCTTATTGCTACCTGTCCCAACTTTTTTGGAATGTGTAGCTCTCATGAAATCCAAAATGTAGGCCTAATAGTAATCTGGTGGATTTTGTAGGCAGACTGGATTTAAAAATGTAAAAATGTACAGTTTTAAAATGTACTGTAATGGAATATCAATGCTTTATGTTTAATAAAAATATAACAATAATAGGCCTAATATTAATAAGAAGAATTGCATGAATATTTAAATCTGTTGCATTTTGCAGTTTTTTTTTTGTTTTGTTTTTTCAACTGTACTGTAAAGGAATACTTTTTGGTTTACTGTACAATTATTACAATATGACAAGTTTGGTGAGTTTATAATGTCATAAATTTCTCATGATGTATTTTTTTATTACATTATGAGGTTTTTGAAGAAAATTATTACATTATGAACATTTTATTACAATAATAATGTAATACTTATTACAATATTACATTATGTGCCGTTTTTACATTATGTGCAGTTATTAGGCTACATTATGAGTTGCTGCTGTTAGAGGCTATTGCTCATTCATGTTAGCTAACGTTAACAAATGAGATAAAGTGTTACCAAAAAAATAAATAACAGGCTAGGCTAGCCTATAATATACAAAATGTATAGCCTACAGGCTAATAAAAAGTCGCAAATGACTCAATGGCGACAGAAGGGTTACAGTTTGTTTATCTAACTAGCGAGATATAAGTGACGTTGTTTATTATTTACTTCTGAATTTTCGCACAAGAACCGTTCGTGCGGTTACGTAAAGTCACCTGGTAAGGTAAGTTTCACTTCAACATAAAAATACCAAAACAGCAATTTGAACAAACAAAGAAGTAACGTTATGTTAAAGGGACTGTGTTGTGAATGTGAAACACTAGAGCTCTCGCTTGACGGGGTATATTTTCTACGTAACTACGTATGTCCGCCACAAGATGGCGCACAGTGGCTTCCTGGACAGTAGCCGTAACGACCCGAAACGACGTCGAGAGGTGGAGCCGCCGCGCTGACAACTGTCAAAAAGACCCTTCCTGATAAGAAGAGCTTTTCCGTCATTACAGCATCTTGTCGTGTCGCTTTCGAATCCGTTATAAGCCACATAGTTGAAGTGAGTGTACCGTATCTTCCCCGTATACGACGCATCTTTCGCTGTGTTATTGTGGAGCCGTTTCGGATGAGCGGTTTGCACTTTGGCAGGTTTTGACAGGCTGCATGTCTTCCTGGAGACCCACTGAGAAGGTGAGACAACCACGAGTGTGTGTATGAACGCTAGCTTGCGTTTTCAAAAGTGTCGTCCATTTGCGTGCTTATGGGACTAGTCGTGACACAACGAGCTGTGGAAATGATGCTGAGAGATGGCATTTCTGAGAAAACGCGCAAGTAAATACACTCATTCCCGTAGCTACTTAAATGTGCAGTTGCATTCTCATTTGGGAAGTGGCGTTATTTTTATTATTATTATTATTCATCAAAGAACTGTGTGCTATTCCGTCCAAGAAAACATTTAATTTGAATCCACGTCAAGGAAGTGATACAGAACGACACCGTTTCACCAAGAAACCTTCCTTTGTGGTTGAAATTGGCGCAAATATCAAGAGAATCGCCAAACTCTCACAAAGTGAGAATGGAAACTCACCGTGCATTACTACAGTATATACAGGATGTTTGTGCATGCATGAATACTCATGTTCATTTTATATATAAACTAATGCATAAATCTATAATGTAATATAAATATGATGGCCAAAATGTCTGTAGTAAAATATAAAATACTTTCCTTTTACCTCATGTATAATGATATGAACACAGCAGAACTGTTGAGACAACACTGCCAGGTTAAAATAGCCGTTTGAGGGATTATTAGCTAAAGACCAGGATTTACTTTTAAAGCACTGGACGTGTTGCATCAACCAGCCTGAAGTGCCATTTCACTTCCAGTGAATCATATAATGATTGCATCTATTTCGCCATTGAAATGCATTATAGTTTTGCATTTTTAAATGCAAGTTTTTATTTTAATATCGTTTTCAATTTTACTATAAATTTCAGCTTTGTTTTAGTTAGTTTCATTGGACCCACTTTATATATTAGGTGGCCTTAACTACTGTGTACTAACATTTTAATTAATCATTTGATACAATGCATTGTACTTACATTTTTAAAAATACCTGCATGTAATTACATCTGTAATTAATTTCTGTAGTTACATTTATAATTACACTGTTGACACTTCCCTTACACCTTAACTCTACCCTTAAACTTACCCACAGCGCCACACCCGTCCCTAACTGTACCCTTAAACTTACCCATAGCGCCACACCCGTCCCTAACTTTACCCTTAAACTGACCCATAGCGCCACACCCGTCCCTAACTCTATCCTTAAACTGACCCATAGCGCCACACCCGTCCCTAACTCTACCCTTAAACTTACCCATAGCGCCACACCCGTCCCTAACTTTACCCTTAAACTGACCCATAGTGCCACACCCGTCCCTAACTCTATCCTTAAACTGACCCATAGCGCCACACCGTCCCTAACTCTACCCTTAAACTTACCCATAGCGCCACACCCGTCCCTAACTCTACCCTTAAACTTACCCATAGTGCCACACCCATCCCTAACTGTACCCTTAAACTTACCCATAGCGCCACACCCTCCCCTAACTGTACCCTTAAACTTACCCATAGCGCCACACCGTCCCTAACTTTACCCTTAAACTGACCCATAGCGCCACACCCGTCCCTAACTCTATCCTTAAACTGACCCATAGCGCCACACCCGTCCCTAACTCTACCCTTAAACTGACCCATAGCGCCACACCCGTCCCTAACTCGATCCTTAAACTGACCCATAGCGCCACACCCGTCCCTAACTCTATCCTTAAACTGACCCATAGCGCCACACCCGTCCCTAACTCGATCCTTAAACTGACCCATAGCGCCACACCCGTCCCTAACTCTATCCTTAAACTGACCCATAGCGCCACACCCGTCCCTAACTCTATCCTTAAACTTACCCATAGTGCCACACCCGTCCCTAACTCTATCCTTAAACTTAGCTATAGCGCCACACCCGTCCCTAACTTTACCCTTAAACTGACCCATAGCGCCACACCCGTCCCTAACTCTACCCTTAAACTTACCCATAGTGCCACACCCGTCCCTAACTCTACCCTTAAACTTACCCACAGCGCCACACCCGTCCCTAACTCTACCCTTAAACTTACCCACAGCGCCACACCCGTCCCTAACTCTACCCTTAAACTTACCCACAGCGCCACACCCGTCCCTAACTCTACCCCTTAAACTTACCCACAGCGCCACACCGTCCCTAACTCTACCCTTAAACTTACCCACAGCGCCACACCCGTCCCTAACTCTACCCTTAAACTGACCCATAGCGCCACACCCGTCCCTAACTCTACCCTTAAACTTACCCACACCACCACACCCGTCCCTAACTCTATCCTTAAACTGACCCATAGTGCCACACCCGTCCCTAACTCTATCCTTAAACTGACCCATAGCGCCACACCCGTCCCTAACTCTATCCTTAAACTGACCCATAGCGCCACACCCGTCCCTAACTTTACCCGCATCGCAATATCAGCAAAAGTGTGTTGCATTACAATATTAACACAATAAGTACATTGTAAGGCCACCTAATATAAAGTGGGGCCGTTTCATTTATGCTTTTTTGTTAGTTTTAGGTTAGTTTTTATTTTGTGAACACATTTCTATTTCACTTTTAGATATTTAATTTCAGTTTTAGTTTTAGTTTTAGTAGGCTGATTATAGTTTAGCAGAGTTAACAGAACACTTTCAGTGTAGGCTAAAGCAAGATATCTAATTTCAGCAGTTTAATGTTTGCACAGTTTACAGTTAACTCTTGTGCAGATATCTTAATAATACAATAAAATAAAATTATGAAAATTCAGACAAACTCATTCATATTAAAGATGAAGTCTTGTTAAACATGCCTAGTTTACTTTTTTCAGCTGTTACAGTGTAGCAGTGTGACCACTGGTACATCAAGAAACAGTTCAACCTGCTGTGAAGTTAGTGTGATTAAATAATGAAGTGTCTATGCAGTGTGTGTGTGTGTGTGTGTGTGTGTGTGTGTGTGTGTGTGTGTGTTTTGCGCTTATTTTGGACTTATTTTGCTGTTGCACCCGCTTCTTGCTCATTAAACAGCATTCTAAAAACATTGCGCTCAAGTTATAACTGCAGTCCGTAACTTTTTTTGGTTAAAAATAATCCAAAATCAATTTTTGAGTACATAACCAGCCAGTATTCAAAACTATCTCCTAACTCCTATCGCCCGATTCATAACAGTAAGCTTGTAATAATGTGTTATAATTTGAGTGGTACTGGTGGATTTCCACAGGAAATTCGAGCTTGGCGCCATTCGTCTTTGCGTCATTACGTCTACATAAAGAAGGAGTCCCGGCTAGTAGGCTATATCATGTGAGGATTATGCAGGTGGCGGATCATTTAAAGCCTTTTCTCACAGCATAATTCAATTTATCATTTTGTTGGTGGGGTGTAATCCAGAAAGGCCTAAACGACAATCGTCAATGACAACTGGAGATTCACCCATAGTCAAAAGCTAATTAGACTACAGAAATTGAAATCTACAGGTAACGCTAATACACACTAAATACATGTAGTCATGCAATGCTAAAGCTGTTAACATTAACAAATTGAGAACAAACCATAACAATAGTAATTTACACAGTTTGATGTGATATGAGCTAAGCGATCGTTAGATTCAAGACGTAGAATCTGTGATTCTGAAGTACAGTATCCACACCGGTGCACTGAATAACTGACAGCCACACACTCCTCAAAACATTAGAGTCATCCGCGCTGAGGAGCCATGCTGATGCACAACCCACGTAAATATGATTCCACAAATAACAGCAATTGCAGGTTTCAAACAGAGATGGCGACAAAGAGGCAAAACTTACGGACTGCAGCTTTAAATAAAGCAATAAGCCCTCCACTCCGTGTCGTGCCTAAAAACGCCCCTTAGCTGTTATAAATTCACTGTAAACCATGGCTTCACAGTGCTTATTGCTTTTATAAAACAGTTACCACACAATACAAATATTAAAGCCAAAAAATATGTATCAATGCAACTTTTAGGAAGTAAAATCGCTAAAAGCCTTCCGTCCGCTGGAAAAAATAGTCCCTAACAGTGAACAGCCATAAACGTTACATTATTATGCCATTAGATGGCGGCAAAGACTGTCTTTATAACTGAGTCACTCAGTAGTGAAGACTTTTATATTGAAAGGACTGAAACTTGCAAACACGGAGCAAAAAATGCCTTGACTTATCAGGGCATGGGAAAAACCCTTAACTGTTAAAAAGACAAGATATCGCAGCAGACATTCAAACGGATTAATAATTATTAACATAAGATTGACCTGAAGGAAAATGCTATATCTAAATGCAGGTAATACACTCGCTCACTCGATCTCTTCAATGAACAATATCAATGAGGAGAAACATAGGTTTACGTTGCTAAGAGTGGTTGCTAAGTAGTGATACACAGATTCGTTATGGTGAATAAAACACAGCTATTGACCAATCAGAATCAAGGACTGGAACTAACCATTTTATAAGCGCCATCTTCAGGTATTTCCCTAAACAGCCACAGGTCAGATTATGAAATATAGATTGTATTTGAAAATGTTTTGAAAATTTGACCAATCATTTTAGTCTTAGTTTCAGTTTTCGTTTACGAAAATAACCTGACAAAGATACTGATATGTTTGGATTGCCGTATAAACTTGGTTATACAGTACTTTTGCGTCTTGTCTCACCTTAGTGTTTTCCTCTAACACATTGTCTATTGAGTAGTTTGTAAGTGTGCAGGCATGTTTGTAATGCTGCTTGAGAGTATTAGCTGAATCAGGATTAAGGATTTGCAGGGGGGAAAAGAATAGGTGCTTTCATTACAAATCATACATGATCATGCTGTATTAAAAAAATAGGCGATAGGAGCACCGAATGAGTGTTTGTATTGCTCCATTTGCACATAAGGGTGAATTCCTAGCTTATTCAATGGAAAAATGCAGTCTGTTGCTGAGATTAACCACTATTATCTAACTTGAGGGACTTAATGTAACTGATTGAAGGGGAACTGGAGGTCCATGGTTTGGGAATTTGCTCCACGTGCTCTGCTTCAAATAATCTGCTGCTAAAAGCTACGTCACCCTGCACGGGATGAGCCTGCCGTATGAGATTAGGAATTACACAAAGATCAGTATCAGACTGCACTGAAACTGCAGCGACAAGCTGTGAATATTAAATGTCACGTAATTTGGTCATGTGATTCAGTGTTTTATTGTTTTCTCGCGAGTCAGTAAGGTGTTTGCTAATGAGTAAATGTAATAATAAAGAGGGAACATTTAATGCAATGCTATCTTGGGACTTAAATACACGCAGTAGTACTACAAGTCATAATGATGTTTGAGTTATCAGTCACCACGAATGAGTTAAAGCACTTTTTACACAATCTATATACTGTATTTATGTGTTCTACAGAGATGTCAAGGCGAAGCACAAGGTTAGTGTCCAAAGGGTTGCCCTATCCTGATGATGACGCTGCCAGCACTAGCTCCACTGGATCCACTGGCCACATCTCTTACAAAGAGAGCCCAACCAGGTGTGTTTGCAGTGCATCAGATACATAGTTTGCTTGTGCATTTACAGCAGTGAACCTGATACAGATGCTTTCCTGCAGGATCTTCAAGAAGAGGACCAGTCGCAAGAGCTCAGGCAGTGTTTCCCGCAATTCCAGTCGTGCGAGCAGCGTGACTCAGATACAGACTGGGCAGCGCAGTGACCTCACTGCCACTGAAAATGAGAATGGTTAGTGTCTGTACACAATAATATAATTTATTTCTGTGATGCAAAGTGGAATTTCCAGCATCATTACTCCAGTCTTCAGTGTCACATGATCCTTCAGAAATCATTCTAATATGATGATTTATTATCAATGTTGGAAACAGTTGTGCAGGATTTTTTGATGAATACAAGATATATAACAATGTATGTACACATTTATATATACATTTAAATAGAATATGTATGTATATATATAATGGATATATCACTTACAAATTTTGAAGTTTGTTATTTTATATTACATAATGTAATAATTTTTATATATTTTATATTCATTTTTTGTGGGGGGGGTTCAGGCATGCCCATTGCTGGATTCTCCTCTGGATATTCCTCGGCTGAAGAACATTATGAACAACCCATAAAATCAAACCCTAGTAAGTTTGCATTGCTAATTTTATGAATGAAAAAATGTGGCTGGTTGGTTGGGCGTGCTGGGTTTTTTTAATTGTCAAGCAGAGCGTTGTAAAAATTAAGACAATTTATTTTTCCTTTTCTCTAGGTTTTACCCAGTCTGTAGCAGAACCAGACTTTGGGATTTGGAACGTGTTTCACTCTCCAGGTATTACATGTACAAACCCTCCCTTCACCCACTAACATGACCAATCTTTTTCCCCTGCAGTAGTCATGCGCGCATGTGTGTGTTGCAGCTCAAGCTCTGGTTATGTTGTACTGGTGGCTGGGCACTGCGTGGTACAGCCTCACCTCACGGCTGTCTCTGATCAATGTGTTTCTCCTCAGCAGGTACAGTGCTCTGTCTGTGTCGTGATTACATTAAATAAGTGACCGTACAAATATGTATAATAGTTATGCAATAACTCGCTGTAACGTTCATGTACTTCCAGAACCTTTTTATTGTGTAGATTAACTTTTTTTCAGCTACCGAAAATATTGCTCATAACCATATACACAGGGATGGGTATTTAATCATCAACAGGTTTCTTAAACTGCTGCCCCTTTAAGACCGAATGCATAATAATATCATATTTTCTTCCAACTATTTATCAACAGATTGTGCTGAACGTTAAGTTTGGGCTTATGGAGAAACGACAGCGCACTGCTGTGAAGGGAAGGAAGTTGTGCTAGACAGAACACGGCTAGTTTTTAATAGTTTTATCTTTTTACAGTCGTTGGAAGCCAAATTAGATTAGTATCACAGGCCTAAAGTGTAACCAGACTAAACTTTTGTTTAGTTCTCTTGGCCATCGTCACTCATTAAGCAGGGTTTTCGTGTTGTGTGCGCTGTAGCTCCACATGAGAAAGCTCTCTCTCTTCTGCATTGCGAATAGCAAAAATGCATCACAGACAAATGATTTAATATGATCGCATATAGAAACAAATGTATATAGACTATATGGCAATTTGCAAGATAACGTCTATATATTAATAATAAATAGTAAGTGCATTTTCTTTATTTTTAAAATCCTTAATTAAAATATAAGGAATAGCAGAGAATTGGGATTTCCATGCCTGAAAAATTCTTGGAAATGTTTAAAAACATGAATGAAGTGAATTAATTTATTTCTGGGTATGCTCAGCTCTAAAACATTTTAATGGTTTGCTCTCTTTTAATTTAATAAAAAATGTTTTTTAATGCTACAAAGAAACATTTAAGAGCATTAATTTTTACACATGATCACCTATCCTCTGTCCTTCTCTGTAGATGCACAGCAGATATGAGAAAGGCTATCCTACTGGTTCTCCTATTCATATTTCTCATTTTTGGTGAGACAGCTGATGGACACTCCTCTAAAATATTGAAAACGAAACCTATGTATTTATATAGCCAAATTTTGACTATGCACATGTTGCTGTAAAAAAAAGTTATCAAGAAACATTAATATGCAATTACCTGTTGCAGGAATATGGTTCTGGTTCCCGTCTGCTTCTCGTTCTCCCCCTCACAAGGTTGTTTCCAGGACTTCATCTGTTAAACACACAGATGGACCTGTGAAAGCAGCTTTTGATGTGAGTAGAACATCTCCAGCTCATTTAGTCCTCAAAAAGGTTTCATAGTGCTTAGTTATTGTATGTTTCTCTTTAAGCCACAATATGTCATATTTCACCGCTAGAGGTCGCTTATTCAAAACAAAGGCGTAGCTTGATGACGCCTTGATTTCGCAGAGCTTTCATTCTGCCACAGACGAGCGGTTCTTCTTCTGCTCATGTGTATGTGGGCTAACGCTGTTTTATCATATTACATACATTTGAGTGCATAAGTTATATAATAATGCTACTGTATGCATTCGCTCGGCGGCGACTATGAGACACTTGTTGCACATTGCAGTAAGACAGATTGATATTACGCATGGTAAAACATGGTACTCACGGTAAATCAAGAAAACCAGATTTAAACAATAAGACTAACTGTGTTCTGCTGTAGAACAATGATAAGTTTTCTGTCTCCAAAAAGTTGCTTACCTGTCTAATAAAACGTACTATATTACATAATATATAAACATGATATATTAAAGCGTCTTTGGAGATCGAGGGTAGCGCGAGTTTAATGTCATTGATAGACGGCGCACGGACATGCTCCGTGTCCTGGTTAAAATAGCTATTTCTTAAGCATTCTTGAAGTCAGCAAAACATATCACATTGTTCTAGTGGTTTTTGGATATTTGAATCCAAAAATATTATATATTGTGCCTTTAAATGTATTATTATTTTAGTAAATGCAATTTTTTTGCTCTTTTAGGACCAACTCCAACATGCCAGCCTGTCTAACTTGAAGGATGAGATCGCCAGCTTGTATGAAAGGGAGGGGAACCTGATGGTAATTAAAATCTAATCGCAATCATTTATGCCAGTGTCTGTTAAAAAGGAAGACTGTAAAGCAGCTCTAAAAAGACAATAGTGTTGATTCATTTCAGTTCAGTAACTGTAAAGGTCATCAGTTGTGAAATGAGTTCAGCTATAAAGCAGCCCTGCAGAAAACAGAGATGTCACATCCAGTGCATCAAATCAATAATATTGCTGAATATTAAGAGTCCCCAACTAAGAAAGCCAAAGGAAACGCAAACTCCATCAGGTGACAGAAATAGAGAAAAAACAAAACATCTGTCCCAATTTCTTTCTCTTTGACTATCTGTTATCTCAGAGAGACATCGAACTGCTGAAGATGGAGAGCGCAAGACAGAAGACAAAATCTGACGTGAGGAAACAAAACTTTTACATTGTTTTCTGTGCATTAGAAATCATATCATTTCCACTCACAGTAAAACATCATCCATCTTCCTTTCTACATCCTCTGTTTCTTCTGCCATTCTGCCATAGCAACAAAGCACAAAACAGGAAATGATGTTATTCCACCTAATTTGCGTATGTGTGTGCTTGTCTCCTAGATGCTGCAAACTGATCTGAGGTCTATGAATGATCAGATGAGGAAGTTAGTGTCTTTTCAGCTTTTGACTTTGTGGACTTTATGTTTAGTCTTCTGTTGCGTCATTATTTGATCCAGTGATGACATGATGTTGAATGTTCCCTAGTGTTGAGTCTGAGCGCGGGCAGCAGATTTCTGACCTGAAGTCCAGTCTCTCAAATCTTAAGTCAGCTCAAGACCTCCTCAAGGAAAGAGTTGATGCACATGACACTCTCAACACCAACGTAAGGACACGCATTTTAAGCTAATTTAAATTCAGCTGCAAGATTTGCCTTTGACTTGATTGCAAATTGCAATTAGTGATTAATCAAGAATTCATGTAATTTCTTCTGCAGCTGAGAGCAGAGCTATCCGATTGGCTAATAACACACCTGAAAGATCCAAGCTCGTTAGAATCAACTATAGTGCTCCGTCCTGAGCTGCAGAGGGCGCTAGAGGAACTGGAGAAACAGATACTAGACAAACTAGCGCATGAGAAAGAAAGCAGCAGAGATGTCTGGAGGACTGTGGGAGAGACTCTGCAACAGGAAGGAGCCGGAGCTGCCACCATACAAGTGTGTGTCTGAGAGAGAAGAAATTCAGACAATTTTAGGGCAGTCTGAAGTTTACATGAGGATCATGATGGCTTTTAATGGGTGTTTTTTTATGCATAACAGGATGTGAAAGAAATCGTCCACAGGGCAATTAGTCTCTACAGGGCGGATGGGATTGGATTGGCGGACTATGCCTTGGAATCTTCTGGTACAAATTTCAAATATTATATACTATATTATACTTTAAAATTAATAAATTTTTATATATACATATATACATACATACACCACTGTCCAAACAGTACTGTTGGGTTTAATATCTTTGAATGAAGACTCTTAAGCTGAAGGAATAAAACAACAACATTTTAATATATTTTGGAAATGCAATTTTTCTGTGCTGGCAAAGCTGAATTTTCAGCACTTTCATTTTTAATTTAATTTAATTTATATATATATATATATATATACACAAGTTTATCAAGTTGACAAGTTTGGTTAAAACTGGTTAAAATGTTTTAAAAGATACTTTTATTTAGGATGCATTAAATTGAAAAAAGTTATAATGTTCTCTTTTATAAATTCCTCTTTCAAATAAATGCCATTCTTTTTAGAATCATTTTAGAATCCTGAAAAAAAGTGTATCCACACAAACATTAAGCAGTACAACTGTTTTAAACATTGATAATATTAAAAAATGTGAAGACACTGAAGACTGGAGGAATGATGCTTAAAAATCTGCTTTGCCTCACAGGAATAAATTACAACAGTTATTTTAAATTGTAATAATAATTCACAATATTATAGTTTTTACTGTATTTTTGATCAAATGATCACAGCCTCGGTGAACATAAGAGACGTCTTTCATAAACATTCAACAATCTTTACTGAACTGTACAAGTCTCAATGTGTGTGTTTGTGTAGGTGCCAGCGTCTTAAACACTCGTTGCTCTGAGACATATAAGACCAGATCCGCGTGTCTGAGTTTATTCGGCATTCCTCTCTGGTATCATTCAGAAAGCCCTCGTACTGTTATACAGGTAATCCACAAACACTCAAATCGCACAAACACTGTCCACCTGCAATTTAACACATCTGACTGTATAAGCATCTGTGTGTGTGTGTGTGTTGTAGCCAGAGCTGTATCCTGGGAAGTGTTGGGCCTTCCAAGGCTCCCAGGGTTTCCTGGTGATCGCACTGTCTTACCCAGTAAATATCACCCACGTCACACTTGAACACCTTCCCAAAGAGCTCTCGCCAACGGGACGCATTGACAGTGCACCTAAGGATTTTGCTGTCTACGTGAGTCAATATTCCAACGTTTTTTTCCCCTGTTTATAACAGTGATAGAACAACAGCATTGAGATTCCTTGCCTGTTCTGTGTTCAGGGTATGTCTAATGAGACTGAAGACGGAAAGTTGCTTGGGACATTTATGTACGACCAGGATGGAGAGCCCATTCAGACATTCAAGCTTCCAGTGAGTATTTATCGTTATCATATCATGGTTGTACGTGTGCTGTTTCTGTTTCTTTAATATTTACACTAAAGGGACCTTTGCAAAAAATAATGTACAGATTTTAATGTGTGCACAAATTTTTTTTCGTGCATCTATAAGGATGCGTTAAATCCAGCACAGTGGCTTAATAAAGGGCTTTTTGATCTTGTGTCCCTTCAGGGGCTCTGTAAGATTTTTTTAATGTTTTTCTTTCTGATTTTTGATTATATCTGATCAAAAACACAGTAAAACAGTAATATTGTGAAATATTACAATTTAAAATAACTTTTCTATTTGAATATATTTTATAATGTAATTTATTTCTGTGATGCAAAGCTGAATTTTCGGCATTACCCCAGTCTTCAGTGTCACATGATCCTTCAGAAATCATTCTAATATGAGGAGTTGCTGCTCAATAAACATTTATGATTGTTATCAATGTTGAAAACAGTTGTGCTGCTTAATATTTTAGTGGAAATTGTGCTATATCTTATTAGGATGAATAGAAAGGTCAAAAGAACAGCATTTTTTGAGATAGAAATAAGAGATAAATCATTGCTGAATAAAACTGAAAACATTTAACTGACTAATTAGAATCACTATTAACAATAATAACATGTCTGGACACAATGTATTAATTACAATTGGGGCAACATTTTATTTAAATCCTGATAAGATATTTGGTATATTTATCCATATGTAAAATATATTTTATATATACACTCATATAAATTATACATTTATTTATATAAAAATATGGTCACACTTTAGATTAGGGTCTAATTTTCACTGTTATCCAACTATTAACAATAATTACTGCTTATTAATAGTTAGTAAGGTAGTTGTTAAGTTTAGGTATTGGGTAGTATTAAGGGATGTAGAATATGATCATACAGAATAAGGCATTCATTTCCTTTATAAATACTAATAAACAGCCGATATCCTAGTAATATACATGCTAATAAGTAGTGCTGGGCGGTATACCGGTTCATACCGAATACCGGTATTTATTTTTGTTATGATATGAATTTTGATTATACCGCAATGCTGGAACGCGGCGCAGCGCGACACTGTTTGAGAGGGGTCCCTTTTCACTGTTGCACTGTTGTGAGAGCACAGCTGAGATCGCAAGGCTGAATCCAAAATCGCATTCACTATTCCCTACGTTATCCACTTATATTGTTCACTTGAAGGAGTGAGTGAAGTCGGACAGCCGCTCTGTGTGCATCGGCTGTACACTCGTTATTGCGGTGCAATGTGGGATTGAATGAGTGCACTCAGTAACGTCCACTGTGGTTTCGGACACAACTACAAATGGCTGTCCCTTCAAATAATGCCCTATTTGAGGTTATAGGGGGAGATTTCTGATTCAGCCCTTGATTACAGCGGAGGATTCAAACGCACGAGAGCGGTTTCTGTACGTTCTCCACATGGATCATATAGATCAGATACAGACCGGAGCGAGCGCGTTTAAGTTTCTTTTGGACCTATTTCATTTACTCTAATGCTCTAAACAGGAAATAGCAGCGTCTATGCGCACATATTTCATCACGTCTTCTTCAAATGAAATGTATGCAAAGGACACTGATACATCACGACCGCGATGACACCATAGATTATTCTGCCACGTGGACGACAACGATGTAAGTTAATAAATAGACTGACGATTCAAAGAAGACTGGGCAAAAAAGTAACTGGTTTATTCTTTCTGTTTAACTTATGCGTGTCATTTGTTCAGAGTAGTGCTCTTAAATGTATTGAAAATATCCTTAGACCTTTTAAATGTTCTTCCGCATTCTCCCTCATTCTGGCAGTTTGTTGTTAATGTTATATAGGGTTAGATTTTCAAAATGCTTAATGTGCCCTCAACTCTCTCAATTCTCTCTGTGGTCATTTTTTAATATTCATGTGTCTGTAAGGAGTGTGTTGCAGGTCTTGTGTTTTATTGGTTGTTGTCTCCCCACAGCATCATTTTGTGGGGCTTTGCAAACCTGTATTAACTCTAGTGTGGAATTTTTCTACAGTATTCACTCATGACTCAGTCTCATCTCTCAGTCAGTAGAAAATGTGGTTGACACCTGGTCATGCATAGGGGAACAAATACCGTCATATACCGCAAAACCGATATAATTTAGAAAAATACAGTGATATAAATTTTTGGTCATACTGCCCAGCATGACTAATAAGCAACTAGTTAATAGAGAGAATTGAACCCTGAACTAAAGCATTACCAAAAATATATATGTATTTTTTTGGGGGGCTAAAGTATGACCTAGATATGTTTTTGTGAAATCCATTCTAAAAGTCTTCCTGTTTTCTGGCCTATAGGAAGCCTCAGACATCTATAGCATGGCAGAGCTGAGAGTCTTAAGCAACTGGGGTCACCTGGAGTACACCTGTGTGTATCGCTTCAGAGTTCACGGAGAACCTTCACTCTTCTGAGAGCCGAAGAGCATCTGACATCATGCGCTCTCGTCGGTTTTGGCTTGCTTATGCAAAAAACATGTAAAGCTCAAATGCACTGGACTCTTAAAGAAAGAATCAGACAGCTTCCTAATGAACAAATACCAAAAAGCGCACATGAACGTTTGTCTGATATTGGAATGTAGATCATTTGCTTTTGAGAAAAAAAATGTCCTCAAACATTAATTTTCAGGCGAGTGCTGATAGCAGATTTTTGTTGTTTATACAGTTTTACCTGCTGTAATTTATTTTTTTATGTAGGAAGGCCAGGCTTAAAGGGACAGTTCCCCCAAAAACTAAAGTTCTGTCATCATTTACTCACCGTCAAGTTGTTCCAAACCTGTGTGAGAAATAGAGGTAACAAAAGAGTTGATGGACACCCCACTGATTTCCATAGTATGAAGTCTATGAGGACTGTTTGATTACCAACGTTCTTCAAAATATTTCCTTTTATGTTCAACAGAAGAAAGAAACTCTACAGGAGTGAGGGTGAGTAAATGATGACAGAATTTTT
This sequence comes from Paracanthobrama guichenoti, assembly GCA_018749465.1. Lineage (NCBI taxonomy): Eukaryota > Metazoa > Chordata > Actinopteri > Cypriniformes > Gobionidae > Paracanthobrama > Paracanthobrama guichenoti. The sequence goes on along the minus strand of CM031948.1, from coordinate 35,624,698 downwards.
GGGTGAACTGTCCCTTTAAGTTATGTCTAACAGTAAACATGGTTTATAAAGCTGAATGAAGGACAAAAAGTGTCATGCTTAGCTAAAATTACCATAAAGCAGCATCTGTGTTGTTTTGCTCTGCCATTTACATTTGTTTTATCCTCAGTATTGTGTTTTGTAATGATAGATGGTTCTGACCATATACCTCTTAAGAAGCTTATAATATTTGATTGTTTAGATAGAGTATGTCCTTATGTAACAGTGCTGTTTCCTTTGAGCAGCAGTTCTGATTGCACTCTGAGACGTTATTTTCCGCCCTGGGTGATGAGTACACATGGGTACTAGTAATGTCAGATGGGGTACGTCTCCTCTGCGGGACGGGGGAGGTGCAGAGTCAAACTCAGGTTTTGGGTTTTCAAACCAAAGTGCTCTTGTCCTCTGTGTGTGTATATGTGCTTGATGATGCAGTTCTCGAATGCACACTTAAAATTCCTCAAAGGTATAAATATGTGCATTGTTTGATTTGATTTATTATTTTATTTTGGCATCCTACATTTCTCATCAAGCTTAATAGAGCCCTAATGTTAGTCTGGCAAAGTTTACATGAAGTATCTGTCACATTATTTTGTAAGAAAAAGTTGTTGCTTTTTTTAAAAATAAACTTGAGATGGTACATGATATGGTGTGAATGCAAATATTAATGCATGAGTTCAAGAGTTGCACACTCAAGAGTTCTCAAGCACTGATCTTTCCACGCGTCATTTAATAATTCATGGCTAAACAGCAGCCAGATCATTCAGCAACATCTTAGACCTTCACCTATTTTAATTTGACTTTAAATGCTACCTGCCATGCACTTAAAAAAAAATTATGATCCTGTAAGTTTGATTAAATGATCAAAATATGAGGAAAATATTATATATTCTTTATTTTAAACGAAGGAAAAAATAAACTCTAAACTTCGGGTTAAGGTATTTCTCTGCAAAAATGGCTACAGCTACAGGTTTTATTTTGCTGTGCATCATATATATATATATATATATATATATATATATATATATATATATATATATATATATATATATATATATATGCATATACTGTATGTATCTCACAGGAAACGCCATACATCAACTACCACAACATAATCAGTTATTAATATGTCATTGGTTCTCAATTGTTTTTGTCTGTTATGCTGGCTATAATGGCTATGATGACAGCCTGGCTATAAAATATGCCTGCACATTTTGGCATGTTCCATTGCATTATCAGATAAAACAACTGACTCAAGCACATCTACATAAAATGAGCAAACCTTTAATAATATTTAAATAAAGGGCGAAGATGTGAATTTTCCTAGGCCAGACATCACTTTTGGACATGCTATATATATATATATATATATATACCTCAATCGCATACAGTATAACACTAAATTATGGTTGTAGTAATTTCACCCACAAGTAATTTTGTCTCTCCATTCCCTTGTGTGGACACATCTTTACAAATCCAAAACAATGGGAGGAATCCCGTTTCATTTATCCATGACTGACCAGAGAATTCACCACACCCTCACAAATGCTTTGTTATGAGAGGCCAGCACTTTCACCACTACATTACACTGCCTGGATTTGCTTTTCTGACTTATAAACTAAATTGTTCAGCTTGCTTTTCTTGAGGGTCTACATCAATAAAACAAATATATGTATAAATAGTGTTTTGTATTGCACATGTTTATTGTCAGGTGGAGGCATTTAACTGTTCATGAGGTCGATGGCCTAAGGCAACAGTGATTCCTGCAGCTCTAATACAGTAGGTGAGCACCAGCAACATCATACTATCAGCTAAAGCAGTGGTTACTATAGATGTCTCCTAAATGACACACCAGTCTAGTCACAAGACTGCTGACCTGACAGTTGTCCAGAAGACGACCATTGACACCTTGCACAAGGAGGGCAAGACACAAAAGGGCATTGCAAAAGAGGCTGGCTGTTCACAGAGCGCTGTGTCCAAGCACATTAATAGAGAGGCGAAGGGAAGGAAAAGATCTGGTAGAAAAAAAGTGTACAAGCAATAGGGATAACCGCACCCTGGAGAGGATTGTGAAACAAAACCCATTCAAAAATGTGGAGGAGATTCACAAAGAGTGGACTGCAGCTGGAGTCAGTGCTTCAAGAACCACTACGCACAGACGTATGCGAGACATGGGTTTCAGCTGTCGCATTCCTTGTGTCAAGACACTCTTGAACAACAGACAGCGTCAGAAGCGTCTCGCCTGGGCTAAAGACAAAAAGGACTGAACTGCTGCTGAGCGCTCCAGTTATGTTCTCTGATGAAAGTCAATCAGGGTCCCAGAGTCTGGAGGAAGAGAGGAGAGGCACACAATCCACGTTGCTTGAGGTCCAGTGTAGTTTCCACAGTCAGTGATGGTTTGGGGTGCCATGTCATCTGCTGGTGTTGGTCCACTGTGTTTTCTGTGGTCTAAGGTCAACGCAGCCGTATACCAGAAGTTTTAGAGCACTTCATGCTTCCTGCTGCTGACCAACTTTATGGAGATGCAGATGTCATTTTCCAACAGGACTTGGCACCTGCACACAGTGCCAAAGCAGCCAGTACCTGGTTTAAGGACCATGGTATCCCTGTTCTTAATTGGCCAGCAAACTCGCCTGACCTTAACCCCATAGAAAATCTATGGGGTATTGTGAAGAGGAAGATGTGATATGCCAGACCCAACAATGCAGAAGAGCTGAAGGCCACTATCAGAGCAACCTGGGCTCTCATAACACCTGAGCAGTGCCACAGACTGATGGACTCCATGCCACGCCGCATTGCTGCAGTAATTCAGGCAAAAGGAGCCCCAGCTAAGTACTGAGTGCTGTACATGCTCATACTTTTCACTTGGCCAAGATTTCTAAAAATCCTTTCTTTGTATTGGTCTTAAGGAATATTCTAATTTTCTGAAACACTGAATTTGGGATTTCCCTTCGTTGTCAGTTCTAATCATCAAAATTAAAAGAAATAAACATTTGATGATATTCTAATTAAATGACCAGCACCTGTATATTTGGGAGAAAGTGCGACGCCTAATATGGCGAATACTCCCCGCCTTCTAAATATAAGAGCCAATCGTTGATTAGTAAAATAATCCCATCATTAAAAGCTCCGGTTGCTATAGAAACAGGCAGTGTTCTGAGACGCACGTTTGGGACTGTGCATGTGCATTAGCTTTGTCCAGGCTGAAAAATACAGGTTTTTGTCATGATTCGAACGTTTAGAAACTAAATTTATGAGACAGTTGTTGTCAGGTTTCATTGGTGATTTCAAATATAAAATGTAATCGTAAGCTTGGCGAACAGTTTTGGAGAATTTGATGTTTCCTCGTTCAAAGAGATAGGAGCTGCACTTGCATGCCCGAGAGGCGTTTCAAAGATGGCCGCCGAGTGAAATGACTTTGGCTAAACTACCCCACACTGATTCTCAATTCATTCACAAATACATTTTTTTCCTAACAATTTTATTTCCATAGAATTAAAACTGAAAGCAAAAAAAAAAACTAAATAAATTAAGTGGATCTAATAAATACAGTACGGTAAAAAAAAGAAGAAAAAGTAAGATGTTACCAATGTCTTTACAGTACTGACTACCATGATAGTGCATCAAAGAAAAGAAATATATTCTACATTATAAAAGAGGAAAATGTCACATGTACAACTATTAAAACTACAGTCTTAAACACAAAATAAACCAGTTCTATTTTACATTCATTATTTACAGTTACAGCTGGAAATCACCAAACTTTCAAAGGCTAAACATTTTTTTCTGTTTCTTTGAATATTTAAAACAACACACGTCATTGATTTCAGTGGGACACTTTCATGCATATGATCTTCAAGACACTCGTGTACAAAAAGTCAAACACACAAGATTCTCTCATATGGAATGCTGTGAGGGTGAATATATTTTCTGGATGCTGGTGTTAGAACTCATTTTTAAACCTGCTGTATCTCTGACCAATTGGCCAAATATCACATGCACACACTCAAACTCCACTCAAAGTGACAAAACCTCATTTTACATGAATTTGATATGTCTAAGTCACAAATATAGCTGATTTATTACCCATGTAGGCTTTTCACCTACAAACAAAAAAATAAGTGTACATAGTAAAAGTCAGAAAATCAGGCATATTCTGGAGTGTTTAAAAACAGCAGATTATATACGCTCACACAAGTTCAATGTGAAAATTGATGTGCGTAAAAATCACAAATACTTACGGATGTATTATCAAGGTTGAACATTCTAAAAATTAAAAAGAAAGAAAGGAGAAAAGAGGAAAACTAGAAGTCTAAAAATGACAAGGCACATTGGAGCCAGGCATACTGCGTTTCAAAACGTGTCTGTCAGAGCACATTGAACAGACACAGTTTGTACTCCACAGCATCATCAATGGTGTCATTCCCAGCTGTCAGTGCACTCTGATCATGCCACGAGTCACAGTGCATTTTGGTCTCTCTCCGTGTTTCCCAACGTGACGATTCTCCCTCAACTGCAGGGAGTCTGTGCAAAACGCATTTCAAACCACTGCCGTCTAAACGTTTACTGACGTGCGACTGATCTGGGACATTATGAATGTGAGATATAGCAGTATTTATGGGAGTATATGCTGTGTTTTATGATCAACATTAACTTGCGCTGATGCTAATACTTTCATTAAAGAGTACATTTCATTGTGCATTATAAAGTGATGAACCTCATATTCAAAATTTAGTAGGTATGTGTGATATTTGGTGACATGTAACATGATTATATCAGCATTCCTGGAGAAACCAAGTGAATGTGCTACAAAAATATAAATACATTTAAAATGTGATGCATATTAAAAGCAAGAAAAGAAGAAATAATCATTTGAATATAGGGATAAAATACCCTGTAATGTGTAAAAAAAAAAGTTTGCTATGCAAAGGAGTTTTAACATCAAATGTACATATATGATGTCACATTGTTTCAATGGGTGACATCAGATCAAATTGAACAAAAAGTGAACCCTAGAATATGTTATGCTTATTTTCGGGATTTAATATATATATATGTATGTATTTTTTATTTAATCCTATTATTGTATTTTTTTTGCATGTTGAATTATTTCAACTGCTAACTAAGGCCAAGTTAATGAATTATAACCGCAGTTTATCAAAGCCACAAGACTTTCATAATAGTGATACAGTAACCTGGAATACAGTATTGAATCAGTCGCCGTACAGAAGTCCCATTCGGCCTGTCGATTTCTGACGTCAACAGCGTAGAGGTGACTTCCGTCGAGTTTTCACTCTCATAGCACAGCAGAAGTAACAGTTAAGATAGATTTAAAAAACATAAAACCTATTAAAACTAGCCAAAAGACTCCAATGCAAATATGACACCTCAAACACGTCTTAAAACGATCATCTTTCAGATAAAAGGAATATGATAACTACTCTCCTTGCCGCTCAAACCCCATGTCTCGTGCCCATACGTCTCACGATTACTAGGGAGTGTGGGGGATTAAGAGGTGAGTGCAGCCATGGGAAGGGGGTAAATGTTTGATTGACATATTGCCTGGTGACCCCTTCTCCTCAGTAGTTGCGTGCAGAAATGTGAACAGATGAGAAAAGCGGGGTCAGAGGAGGGGTTTAAAGTTGAGAGTCCGCCCCCAGGCTGTTGAGCTCTTCGGGCGAGTGCTTCTCGGCAGCTGACGCTGCCTGGCGGAAACCGGCGGAGATTTCATCGAACGTCCGGCCCTTAGTCTCTGGGACTTTGAAGTAGGTGAAGACGAAGAAGCCAAGTAAAAATATGGTGAAGATGATAAACACGTACGGCCCACAGAGCTCCTGTTAAAGTAGAAGACAAAGAGAGAAAAAAGTCAGCCAAACCAGCCTAAGTAAATGTACTAATATCCTTCCTATAATTCCCTCAGGCCTCTCACCTCGACATACTGAAAGCACATGCCCACAATAAAGTTTGCAGTCCAGTTGCAGAATCCAGCGACAGCAAAAGCTGAGGGTCTTGGGCCTTGACTGAACAGTTCAGCCACAATGAACCATGGGATGGGGCCGGGTCCAATCTCAAAGAAGGCCACAAACCCAAAGATAGCTACGATGCTTATGTAGGACATCCAGGGGACTTTATCCTATTAGAGAGATGGGCAACAAAGCCGCCAGATCAAATATATTGCAAACCTTCGGACCACAACGATGACTGCCTGAATGATTAATAACTTTGAAACTGACACTTAGCCATTTAGGTAAATATATATATTAATGTGTATACCAGCAAGGCAAGAGCAATGGTCATCAATACAGCAGACGCAGCCATTCCCAGCAGTCCCAAGAGGTGCAAGGACCTGCGGCCCGCTCGCTCGACCACAAACAGCTGCATAAGAATAACAAATCATATTAATATTATATTGTATATACACAGTATACAGCTGATTAACATTTGATCATTTTAAGATTACCGGCATCAGCAAATAACAATTAAAAGAAGAGTTAGCACCCTCTTGTGTTGAGTTAATTTTAAGGACATAAATTAGTAAATAATGTGAAATAATTATAATAATGAAAATAATAATGAGAAAAATAAATTATTTCATACATCAATATCAGAAGGTATTTTATATAGTATATATTGATTACATATCTAAAATAATCATGCACAATTGCACAATCATGAGTCAATTTTAAGGAAATTAGCAAAATATGTAAAATAATAATACTCATATATAATACTTAATTATTTTTTTAATAAATATAGTATGTTATTTAAATATTAAATATATATAAAATAATACATATAACACCCTATATTTATTTATATAGCATTTATTACTGATTAAATATATTAAATAAAATATATTAAATGTATATGTATTCAGTACATGAATACATATACATACATATATATTTTTATACATGCATGTGTGTAAGAATTATACACAGTACACATGTATATTATGTAAACAAACTTTTATTTTGGACACAATTCATTTTTAATATATATATATATATATATATATATATATATATATATATATATATATATATATATATATATATATATATATATATATCAATATATGTATTTTCCAATTATTAGAGTAACAGCAATGGTTCTGTTGCATACTAATGACACTCACCGACACTACAGTGAAAGCTGTGTTAACGACTCCTGCTCCGATAGTGGCATAAACCGGCTGCTGCACACCTGCCTTTTCAAAGATCTTTGTAGAGTAGTAGAATACCTACACAACAACGTTAACACAAATTAGATCTGGTTTTTGGGTAAGATTAGGTTGTCATTTAACTAGTAAGCACGTGTGCACAGGTACTCACAGCATTGATTCCAGACAGCTGCTGGGACAGCTGCAGCATGATGCATATAATCATGGGCTGTCGGTAGAGCGGAGAGCGGAACAGTTCAGGAATGGTCACTTTCTTCTCTCTCATCATCTGTCTGCTCTCCTCCTTCATCTCCTGCATGTCTGCGGCCACATCTGACGTCCCGCGCAGCTTTTTGAGCACTGAATGCACATGAAAACATTTGTTTACAGTAATGAAAGCACTCGCCATTGGCTAGTAAAATTTTACTCGCTAGACTTTTTACATGGAATTCAAGAACAATGCAAATGAAAAAAAAAAATCTACATAGATATAAAATAAAATATAAACTATCAAAGTACAAGCAATAACACAAATAAACACAATAGAACACAGATACAAATGACATAAACAGTGCATTTCAGGTAGATCTAATGGCTTGTTTCATTCCGTTTCAATTGTCAGAAGTTGTGAATGGTACCAAAATCCCGAACCATACAGTACCACTTTTTTGGGACTAAAGCAGCATTTATTTTTTGGGATTAATCCTTTTTAAAGTTACAAAAGTTATTCAGTCAAGAGCATCTAGTGATTTAGATAGAGTCTTTTGTTGTTTGATTAACAATAAAAACACAGCCAGCAAGTATATTAGGCTGCTGTCACTTTAAGACATAATGCACAGATCCAATATACTGATACTGTTACACGTGTTTGCTTTCTCGACTGTATTTGCATCCTCTCAGACGCACTCGGGTTATTATAGACGCACTCGGGTTAATATAAACTTTCATGACAATGCAGCACTGGCCCGATTGGGACAGTGACAGTTCTGTCTCCTCAAGCCCTGCATTTTGTTCTAACTCGTCAATTCTGTTTACATGTCATGTGTAAAAGCCTCTCTCTTTCTCTCAGGTTGAGTGCGCACGTGTAAGCTCAGCAGGCAATTCAATTATATCTGCGCCAAGCTTGTTTTTTGCCTCTAACTAAATCACAGGCGACTGAAACCATACAATTTACTAGCCATTGGCTAATTAAAGACGTTTCTTAAATTTGGTCACATATGTGAGTGATTCACTCACACTGTAGAGGGTTGGTTGGAAACATGTGGATGTTTAGGTGCTGTGGGTCCATGCTCACCTGTTTTGGCTTTGTTTTCCTCATTGCGGATGATGAGGAGAAATCGAGGGCTCTCGGGGCAGATGGGCAGTAAACAGCACTGCAGCAGGGCTGGGATGAAGGTAAAGCCTAGGAGGAACGGCCACATGGTGGCATTACCCATAATAGCGTCCATACCAAAGACCTACAATACACAAAACAGAACATAAATATAGAAAAACGAACAAAACGGTAACTGAAACATCAGAAATGCCTGTGTCAGACTTATTAAAATGTCCAAAATGTGTACCTGTGCCATAAGGATGCCAGTAACGATGCCCAGCTGATGAAGGGTGCCCAGGGCTCCTCTGAGGGCCGTGGGAGCCACCTCACCCACGTACATGGGCACAAAGCCTGTGGACAGACCAGAGTAAAGGCCCACCACGAACCGTCCAATAATGAGCATCTCCCAAGACGCAGCCATCTTAGAGAAGCCCAGCAGTGCTGCAGCGACGAAAGCCAGGACATTAGCCATGAGCATGGAGTTTCTCCTGAAATGAGAAAGTTTAAGAGTATAAGATTTTTTAAATCAAACATTTAATCATCCAATAACCATCATAAACCAAGTTCAGGCTGTAAACAAGTGCCATAATTAATTTTAAAATGACATTAATAGATACAACAGTATTTCACCTTCCAAAACGGTTGACAAACAGCCCAACGGAGAAGGATCCAACAATGCCGCCCACAGAGAAGATGGCCACAGACAGAGACCACAGGGTAGTCATGGTTGTTTTAGGGATGTCCTCCCCATATCGAGCAGTCCATGTCTCATTGTAGAACTTCTCAATGACCTAAAACACAAATACAGTCCGTTATCTTTAAAATTGTGACAGACAGCACAATTTACAGAAATGTTACATACAAGGTCTGACATCGCTCTTTATATTTTATTATTATTATTCTGATCATGTAGTACAGCACTTTTTTTAAAAACATCAAAATTAAAATGGCATGTTTACTCACAGAGAAAAAAAAAAACAGCACACTTCTAAATAATGTACAGAATTCTTTATATTTTAAATGTATGCTTTAAATATTTTTACATATATTTGACACCAAGACAAACATCAATCAACATGAGATTGAGATTTATGTTCCAACAAGCAATTCTTCCAATAGGTGGCTCACTGCCCTGCTCAGTATTAGGTAACGTGATTTTGTGATGGAAACCGAGACCCACAGAGGGAGTCAGGTTTCTATGGCATCTCTGCGTCGTGTTTGTTGATAAACACAGACTGTCTGCAGCTAACCCTTATAAAAGCACCGGTGGCTTTTAGACAAATGTCACCCAATGACATGCAAGCTGCATATTAAAGTTTGTTCTGTATGATCTGTTGGTGTTACATATTAAGGTCAGCAAGCCACTTCCTGTCTCTCTTCTCTTGCCATCAGCTGTCTGACACTTTAGGCATGCAGAAAGCCTAATATCAGGAATGGTTATAGTCATGTGACTCAGCGCTTAACCCCTTATTATACAAACCGGTCACACAATGCCGTGGTGTTTTTAATAGAACCAATGTGAGCTACAGAGTGATACTAGTTATTGGTTAAAGTCACTGTACAAGTTGACTGGTTTCTAACAAGCCTATTTTTTTACAATAGCCTTTAAAACTATGCTTAGTAAAAGTAAAAGATGACCACAGCTGTCCCCAGTCCCCATCCACTGTCATTGTATGAAAAAAGAAATCCAACTGGGTTTGAAAAGACTCGAGGGTGAGTAAATGATGACTTAAATGAATCAGGTTGACTACTCCTTTAATGGTTAATTCTCTGAATAAAACTCCTGCATTGTAGAGTGCAGCAAAAATCCTGGTCACAAATAATACAGTCCATTCATAAAGGTGTTTCAGGCTAGATAGCACATTATAACACAGTATAGTTTTGGTGATTTGTGCAGTCTCAGTAAGGGAGGTCTGCAGACAAGGAGCCCTTGAGGTAATCTTATCAAAGCGATTATTTATAGAGAGGGTCTGCGTCAGACCCACACCCACACCCACACACGTTAGTCCTATTATGGCCTCACCACAGCCCTAAAACTATTTCACGCACTAAAACTATTGTTACAACCGCCAGCAACACAAACAGTAAAAGCTAACACACCATTCATTGCCAGAGGTCAGTGAGCACAGTCTGTGGTATTTCAGGAGTTATTAAAGCTCTATGGATGCACCTATAATAAATTAAATGATAAATGGCCAATGTTAAAATTGTATTCTGTTTTGTCTAAATTAATAATAAAAATGAAAGTAAAATTAAATGCTACATGTGAATTGTTGTGCATCACAACATTATAATGAATAGTATTATGAAAAGAGACTCGTTAAAAAGATTTTTTCAGCATTATTAAATTATTAGTGTTTTTAAAGATACACTTTAAGTGAGCGCAATACAGCAATCTAAATTGATATAATAAAATGAGCATGCATAATTGAATACAGTATCTATCAGCTAAAATATGTCCAATACTGACCAATACCAATAATTTAAAAAAATGCTACTATTGGCAGAAAACCAACATGACAGTGAAATTGAATATTAATCTGTGAGAAAAATATGAAAGGTTTCTTGAGCAGCAAATCAGCATATTATAATGATTTCTGAGGGATCATGTGGCACTGAAGAATGGAGCTGAAAATAGTTATTTTAAATTGTAATGATATTTCATAATATAGCTGCTTTTAATCAAATAAAACAAATGCTTGGTGAGCAATGTTTCAAAAACATTCAATCTTAATCTCCAAACTTTTGCACGGTTGTGTGTGTGTGTGTGTGTGTGTGTGTGTGTGTGTGTGTGTGTGTGTGTGTGTGTGTGTGTGTGATACAGTGGCAAACAAATCAAATTCTGCTCTGGTTTCCCTAGACAGGAAGAGGAGTGAGTATAAGTAAGAATATAGAATCTATACACTTTATATAGTGTCTAAAAGTCAGAAAAGCTCCATTCACATAAGCAAAGCCTGGCCCCTAGCTCAACATGCACATCTGAACAAGCTGTGCTATGTGTGAGATGACCTTCACCCTGTACCAGAACAGGGAATATATTTAATATTCATCTAACAGGCAGTTAGTTACTTATCATTTAACAGATGCAAATTGACTTATAATATGTAGATGAAAGGGAAAATGTCCCTGAGGAGCTGTATAGAGGACAGGTTTAACAGGCAGCATTTGGGTTACATTGGTGTGAGTGTGTATGTGTGTGTATCTACTGACAGACAGGGATTTGGAGACAGCTGCAGCAGTATGTAATAAATAAGTGAGGGGGCAGCGTTCCGATAATGTCAAAGTACAAGGGCACACCTGGGATGTTGGGGTGAACAGTTAAGACTTTGTGTACGTGTGAGTATATGTACTCGCCACTCACATTTTGCGGGGCATTGATTACACCCGTGTTGTAGCCGAACTGAAGTGAGCCGATCACAGCCGTCCCCACAGCCAGCATCAGCGGAAAGGTCAGTTGCTGTTGAGGGAAGAATAACAGAATGAGTGAGTCATTTTTTGCTACACAACGAATTGTTTTGAAACTCCACCTCATTATCCAATAGAGCTCTATTACCCTCAGGCCAAAAGCAACGATTGGCCAGACCTGACTGTATTAAACAGAAGTATTCTCAGAGGTGTGGTAACCTATTGTTTGATATTCTGATAATGGTCATGATAGTGCTTGGTTTAATTCTGTCCTTCCTCAAAAATGAAAGAGAGCACCACAGCTCCACATTTTAGCCAACCTGCGCTAACCACTAGGCCACAGCTCAGTTTATATAAGCCAAACATATTTATATTTTAACTCCAGTATTCAGTATTCCCAGAAGAATTCTATTGTTGCGCAAAATGACAAGCATTTCCTTCTCTTTCAATACAATACAAAGTATTCACTCACACGGATGAATTCCTGAGAGGTTTTGTTTATTTTTCTGCAGGCTTGGGAGCTATATTTCAATACCTCTCAGGGAAATACTCCGAGAATAAATAACGTTCCTCATTCCAAAGAAACAGAAAAAAAAGCTGAAGTATATTTGTTTTCGGACTGTCTGGTTTTCGAAATGTGATGAAATTTGTCTGCAACACGCAAAGCCTTGAATGTGAAAAGGGAACTGAAAATGTATATTGTGGTAATATTGCAATATTACATTAATATTCCTGAGATAATGATATTATTTAAAATTATATAAATTATAAACTGTATAAATAATAATAATAATAATAAAAGAACTAACAAGAAAAATAATTCAACATTTTATTTTCTTATAAAAATGTAATTACCTAGCATTGTTCTTGTGTTTTAGAGGCCAAATGTGCATTAAAAGCTTCATGAGATTCACCTTACTACCGTATTTGTGTTCAACATCATCTACTCAAGTTTGGGTGAAATGACATAAGACTGAGGCCTCTTGACCTGAAAGAAACCGTTCCTGTGAACTACAGTGACTGAACCTGAACTTGTGAAAGATAATGACGCAAGTGACTTAGGGAAGATTTCTATAAAGAAAGGGTCTTTTCCAGTGAAAGCAGCATCATCATTGTTTGGGTTCCTGTCGTTTCAGAACTCACTGGATCGGATTATTATTTACACAGAGAGGATTTTCTTTCACATGGTTACCCCATCCACACGACACAGGCAGTTTCAAAACCAGTTTAGCTCAGCTGAAGCTCATTGTTTAGCTCACGGTTTAAAGAGCCACTTGACGCATAAGTCAAGCCTTTGACAAGCCTTAAGCCCAAATAGTGCCACTGCACCACTGTCTGATACATACCTAAATCATACAGAGCATCAAGCACTTGTTAAAATAAAAAATTGTTATATTCCTTTTGTGGAATCAGCTCATGAAATAATTACTAAGATGAAAATACAGCATTTATTTCTGAAAAAGCTCCTGTTGTTTCACTCTATAAGCTAAACTCTAAAAGTAGCTTTAAATGTCAAGCTGTTTTGTATTTAGCATGCTCGACGAAACTGTAAACAGATCTTCATTCTGGTCATTCTGGTAAACAGAGCTTTCATTTGTCAGAGCTTGCATTCCTCTTTTATAAACAGAACGTAGACGATGAGAAAGATACCAGTTTTGTATATGTGAACTGTTTTCATTTGCACACACTCCCCTGCTGAAGACGCAAGAGCTTAAAAGGGCCAGGAAGTGGAAAACACTCTCGCTACATGTTGGAGCAGAAGCTGCAGTTCATTGAGTTCAAGACTATGTTGTTTAACCAGCCCTGAAACAGGAAACCAAATACACACAAACACAAAACCTCAAGGAGGGACTTCAATATTCACTCGGTAGTTTAAAACTCGCACACAAGAACATGTCGACCAAGTCCGCACAAATTAAATGGCAATAAACAGAATCATCATCGGCTCAGTGGACTTCCCTAAGAAGTTAACTACATCCTTCCTGCTGCTGAAACATCAATGCCAATAGCAAACACGACCCAGAACAGACACAGCAGAGGGCTTGTATCCCTTTAAGAAAGATGAACCTTCTAAATATGGAAGGTTTGACTTAAGTCTTACTCGAGGGGAGGGTGTAGGTTTGGCTATGAAACATTCCTCTTCAGTATCCTGCCTTTACCCTATATTACCACACAGACATGCCTAGTTAGACACTGCATACTTGCACAACTACATAAACAAATCAAACAGACATATGACGTTGGCCTGGCCCTATCCATGTGTGAAAAGTGTGTGTGCGTTGGATAATTTCTCAATGGTTACATTAACACTTTTTAGCTTTGTCATCCTGAATCTTCGGTGCTCACACCGTAAACAGTCACGCCCTTCTGCTGATATCACACACTGACAGTTTGAGTTGGACACATATTTTGGCTCAGTTCTGTGTCAGTGTACTGGTTTATATTTAGGATGAATTTTTTCTAGCTGTCTGAATGATGAGAATAAAATGACTTTTTTAAATGTCATCATTACATCCACATAGACAAACAACTTGATGACTTCCTGTAAAAAAAGAAAAAGAAAATGCAAAACACAAATGCCCCAGTAATACAGGCAACTGGATGCCAGGAGCAACCAAACTAACATGCAAATAAACCTCACCATTCATGGCAAAGCTCAGAGGTCTTTTTTTTCTTTCGCTTTTGGGCCCCTCCGGGTTACGTAACAAACTTGAGCTGCTCTTTATATTGCTTAAGACACTGAAAGCCTTGGATTCTGAACTATGATTTCATTAGGAAAATATTCAATAATTTTTTTGAACACACCTTTCATAACAGGGATGATTGGTTCCCCTCAGAAGAACACAATTTGCAAATCTGTCTGTTCATCAGTCATCAAATTAATTTTTCTGCTAAATATTATGTCTTGATTTATTAATTTAAATTCAAAAATTGTGATTTTAAAGCCATTTGTGTGTGTGTGTGTGTGTGTGTGTGTGTGTGTGTGTGAGAGAGAGAGAGAGAGAGAGAGAGAGAGAGAGAGAAGCAGCAGAAACATACCTTATTTTTCTATGTATGTATGTTATGCATGCATGTATTTATTAGGGATGTGCACAAAGGCTAATTTCATTAACATTTTAATGGAAATTTTGCAACCAACTAGTCGCATAGTCTAACCCACTCCCTGGAGAAAGTCTGTATATGCGATCCATTTTAAATAGACTACTTAATCGATGAACAGTCAAATCCCATACTGAATGTCAGTACACATGCAATGTGCTTGCCTTGCGTTATGATCATATTAATAATTGTATAGTTGTAATAATTAACTGTAATTAACAGAAGAAAACTAAATACTCCCTCACCGTGCTCATCTTTCCGAGTGGACATTTCTCTGAACAGCTCGCTGCGAGCGCCAAATGCATGCAAAATCTGAGGTAAAATGTAATTATTTTGTTTTCTGCTCCATATATACACGTTTCAAAATAACACATTAATTTTAAAATGCAACATTAACAGGGCGGTAATTTAAACGTAGCCTTTGTAAAATAAATAACATCAAATGAAAAAAAAAAAAAAAGAAATTAAAAAGTAAATGACTAGTCGACTAGCAGCAGCAGTATCGTTTAATTAACTAGTTGGCTAGTCTCGCACATCCCTAGTATTTATATGCAGTTTTTCTAAAAATACCCTTCCCACCCATTTTCCAGTCTATGTGAATGCATGTCTGTATATCAGTCACTCAGGATCAATACACATCATAAACTAGGTGCAATAACAATTAAACTAAAGATTACCACCTTAACAACAGCAACGCTACTGAAAGTTTACTTGTATTAAAGTTTACTTGTTACAGTAACTAAGATCTGCATCCTTAGCTAAACAAACAATGTATCTTGTAGCATTTTTGCTCAGTGGCGATCAAATCTAAAGGCGCATGGCAACACTTTTACTTTAAGGTGATGTAGTTACACATTGCTACATGTACTTACTATAGTAATAACAGTACATTATGCATAATTAAGTAATGAGTAACTAACCTTAACTCTAAAGTAAGTACAGTTAATTAATATTTATCAGTATTTATTTGAGTAAGTACTGTCACCTTAAAATAAAGAGTAACTAAAAAAATCATATTTTATATAATATGATAGAAAGAGTACTGTGACATACTGAAATACTGTCTTATCAGGAAGCGAACACAATAATGTACGTACTCAGAAAACTACAGCGAGAATGACATTGAACAAACCTGTTCTTAGAAAGCTCACTGAACAGGGCACAGCATGGCATTTTGCCAGAAAAGCATTTATAACCACTGAGATTATTACTTATTTGATTCCACTTGCCAATTCAATGAACATCAAAAATGTGCACATGACGTTAAAATGCTTTATTCGTTCTTCCAATTCCAGTTCACAAGGAACATGCTCAACTCGGATTCCTGTCACAACTTCAAGGAAAGCTACTTATTTACATCAGTTTAAACATATAATCTTGAGCTGGACTAATAATTGCCTTGCTTTTTTATTTTTTTATTTATTCCTTTAATTTATTTAATGGTTAATTATTGCTCGGCTCTAGGCCTTGATATGATGTTTACAGGTTGACAAGTTTTACACTTAGAAAAATTAGGATACTAAAGCCACACACAAAAAAAATATGGATATCCAATAACAAAATATCAAAACAAGTGGCATTTATTTTAAATGATAAAACAATATACTGCCAAAGATGCATTTACATGAATACATTGTAGTTGGATTAAGTGTCCAAACGCTTTTTTGGAGCCAATGAACGATGAATACAGGCTTGGAGCATGAGGAAGAGAAGCTGTCTGGTTCTTACTGAAGGAGAAAAGCTTACTCGGCAACAAAGACAAAGATCTCTCTCTTTCTGACTCTCTCTCTCTCCGAGCGCGATGCTCTGACTGGCACGTCCCCCTTTTCAAGCAGCATCTTTCTGCCAGCTTCTAATTCACTAAAGTCCGGGAGACACTCCACATATGAAATGGTTTAAGCCACTCACAACGCCACTGAATTGTTTTTAACAGACGTCAGCATACACATTTCTGTATTTTTACAGTGCTAACAACGCTATCCTTTACTGGAACACAGCTCTGCTTGGATTTGACACTGCTGTATTACAAACAACATTACGTAACTTACAATAAATGACCTCAAGCTAAAATTCTGCCCACCCTTTCAAACGCCTAGGATTAACAATTACAGCTCAGCAACGATTTGCCCCTTGATATTTCATGGAAATAAATTACCTCAATGGAATTTGGAATTCTATCGTTTCATAATCCCTTGGAAATCCCTTTATTAGTGCCCATTAGGCTGACTTGTGGAAGCAAAATAGAGTGAAGTCTTCTGACAGTTTGCTTTAGGTTTAATCCTTAATCAAATCCTCCAAATGTCTCTTCGCAAATTGAGAATGCAACTGAAAGCTTGTTAGTTCCACTTGATGAAGTACAGGTCAACTGTACACCTGCCCCCAATTACCTGATTTTGCGGCCGTCCTGGTGCTCAGCTGTAATTTTTCAACAGTTTGAACTGATTCGACAGAATAATGAAAACATCAAGGCATGTCTCAAAGGAATATCTAACTCCAATGCATTTATGTGTGCGTGTGGTTTGGCGGTTGGTTGAAGGAAAAGAACAAAATGTATTCATAACTCTCAGTTTTTCGTTTCATCTCTCCATCTCTACCTGGAAATAATCATTGTAGTCATTAAATATTTGCTTGGTTATGCCTAAAGAATTAATTGTAGATCATTAGACATGACATAATGGTTCTTTGTAAGTCTGAATGAAACCAATTTTGGTTTTAAACACAACCAAGGTATATAGAGAAAAATTAAGATAAAAGAGAGAAAGCGAGAAAAGTTAGAATGACAAAGTTGTCCTCCTACGCAAATACTAAAACCTGACAGGTGAGTGACAGGTGTGGCACTGCTGCCTATTCAAACAATACACACTGATAAATGTACTTTAAATGCCTGAGAATGTTTTATGGTCAGGCATAATATCTAAGGCCCTGTTTACACCTGGTATTAAGACGCATTTTGGTCGACTGGATCGAAAAGGCTTTGAGCTTGCCCACTTTGGACCACTTCCAAAGAGTCGAAAACACATTAGACCGGATTGTTTTCATAATGTGGTCAAATATGTTTGAACAGCCACAAAAGACTGCATACTCTCCACCTACTGACTTAACGCGTAAACATTATGTGAAGAGCACTAGCCAGATGGGATTTAAATGTTGTCAGCTGAAGACCGAAGTTTGGTTTGAAGATGAAAAACAATGTCCGAGCACAATGTCCTCTCACCATTTCTGATTTCTAACACACACTCACCACGTTCACTGTAATCTGCTATCAGAGCAGAACCTAAAGCTACTGTCTTCGGGCACATTCATATGTGAATTGTGCAAGCTTAGTTCGTCTATCAGGCCCTGTCCACATGAAGCCAGAGCTTTCCCCATCCGATCTTTTTTTCCCCTCGTTTCAAGAAATATCTGCGTACACATGGGAGCACTGAAACCGACTCAAAATGATGTAGTATACATGCCAGGCCATCGGAGAAGAAGAGTTGTGGCTAGAAGGGGTACAGCAATGGTGAGGCAAAATCTCACAATAAAATAACAATAAATAAATGTGCTACTTACCAGATGTGTTTTATTAACGCCTACACCTACCCTAACCCTAAACCTACCCTTACAATAATGCAAATACAGTAATTAAATGTCGCAATATTGATGTGCCAGTGCCCGTAGTTGTATCCCTTTCTAGTCTTTCCCGTGCGGGACGTGGTGTGTTGACATCACCATTTCACAAAATATACGGATTGGCTGTACACGCGAAAATGCTCTGGGACCCGGTTTAAAAAAAAATATCGGTTTCATGCTCCTAAAATGCCGGATCCATGTGGACGAAACACTGATACGGTACAAAATTTGTACGTATACAGCTAAACGTGCCTCCGTGTGGACGGGGCCTTAGATCAAGGTGGGAAATGATTGAAAAACATATTTTTATTGGTTACTACTTAAAACATTCCTTGTAACAGATTGGACAGCTTGTCAAAGAATGCTGTTGCTAGTAACAATAATGCACTTTTGTCGAGTAACTCATTTGATTGGTTTTCAGCGCTGAGCTGATGATACAGACGAAAGGAAAATTATCGGTTAAAAAAAATGTGGTAACATATGTAAGAGGCCCGCCACGGAGTCAGCATCTTACTCATGCTGCTCACTTTTCATAATCAACATATGTAATTAAAACAATAATATTATAGGCTAATATTTAAACATAGCCTAACTATGAAACTGAATAGGCTACGGTTTCTTTAACCCTTTTAAAGAAGGCGTCGGCGAGTTCTGATGGATTGTTTTCCTTTATGACAGCGGAAACAACTCCCAATACTCCATTATTTTTAGCTATACAGATAAGTGTATAATAATTATAAACTGTCTACTTTTATTTGTGTACACTCACAATAACAACAAAGGCCGTGGACTCAGATTAGTTTGCACTCCAAACGCTGTCTTCATTTAAAAAATATATTTTTTGTATTAAATGCAAAGTTTTTAATTTTAAAAGCATTTCTAAACAAATATTTCCAACATATTTCCAACAAATGAAATTCCAAGCCAAAATAACTAAATGGTTAAAAAACAAAAATTCAAACATTTCGTTCTTTTAATTGTAATTAATGCTTGACTAACACGCCTATATCTCCTTCCATTAAAAATAATGGCTAGTGCGGTGGCTGGGATATACAAACCTACCAACATACGTGGCATAAAAAAAAAAAAGTTTTAGTCGCATAACATCGGTTAATGGAAACGCCGTCATTTCGTAAAAGTGTATCGACATTTAGAAAATATAAAGTTTTGCGCAAATCTGTAAATGGAAACGTGGCTACTGTCAAACCTACGCGTTGTCAGAAAACGCTAACAATTTATTAGTTAGAAGAACAACTAACCTTAAATCAGAGGTAATAAAAGACCACGAGTAATCCAAGTCTCATATCAAGTGCACTGCCATACAGCCAGTGTTGGGCAGTAGCGAGATACAAGTTGCGACACTAGCTTAACTACATTTTTCAATTGCTCAGTAAGGCTACTTTTAAAACAGTGTAGCTTTTCCAGTAGCTAGCTACTTTATCCAGCAAGTAGCGGTGTAGCGTGACCAAAAAGCTTTTTTATGTCAAGAAAAGTCTAGGCGTCCTTTCAAAAAGGCCCTTTATTTCAGAACATTTGTAATTGTAAAGAGTAGTTTTACATTCAAATAAATCTGCAATAAACTGCTAATTATAATGGATATAACGCTACTGAAAACCAAAGCAACTATTTACATCCAATCCCATTAATCCCATCACGTGACGACGTGTACTGTGTTATGTTATGTTTTGTTGTGTTTGCTATGTAATGCTTGCCAACTGCATTCTTGTATTTCTGGAGAGCGTGTGGCGGCGCCTGAAAAGGCTGCGGCCCGGAGGCTTGCTCCAAACTTCATTTCGTTATACTGTACTTGTACATGTGTAATGACAAATAAACTTGAAACTTGAAACTACAGAATTTACAAAGTCAATAGTTTACAAAATCAAATGATTCTGACAGTTTTTGCCATTGAAATAACTGGAGAAAAAGTGTCCTAATCAACCTGAATTCACCCCATACTATGCTACTGCACTTTATTTTATAAATTTGAATTCTGGAAAAAGTGGCTGGTAAAAAATATAAGTGGCTGGTAAAACTGGGCCTTAGATCGAACACAATTTACCTGCCCATAGACCCTCCCCTCGAAGAAATCAGGACAAAAGTGGTTGAAAGTAGACAAAAGAGATGGATTAAAACACCAGGTGTAATTGGAAATGTGTCTCCCTCGTTTACTGATCCGATCAACAAATAGTTGTAAACGGGGTCTAAAACCTTTCCGACAAGCATACACTCTTCACACGTTGTTTAATATCAGAAGCTGGTTTGGTATGAAAAACCCAAGCACGAGGGTTGTCTTAACAACCAACAATGTGTGTGCATGTTTCTCTGGTATTAGAGAGGCACACGACTGTGCACAATGAATGAAGAGCGCTGTACAACACAGCCAAAACACTAGGCAGTGCGCTGGGAACGGGTCAAGAACACGACCTCTCTGGCAGGGTTACGTCGAGTGTTCCCTAGCTAAGAAGCCAGCTGCAGCTCTCCTCTCCCTATGGACAGCTCCATCGTTCCCAGCACGTCAACCAAAACCTAGATTAAATGCAGCAAAACTTTTCCTTTTCTTTGCCAAATCATTTTGTCACAAAAATACCTTAAACAAGTTTAGTGTTTTTCCTTCATATTTAATGAAATAAGATATCTTCCTCATATTTTGATTGTTTAATCAAACTTGCAATGTCATAAAAAAAACAAAGATCCCCTCCAGATATGCCATTTGGCCACTACTGTAATTTTAACACTTAAAGCCTAATTTTATATCAACCACACTACTTATAGTATAAAGCCAGTGAATTCACGCAAGCATTCATCTTTAAGCTCTAAAACAGCACTTCTCAACTGGTGGGTCGCGAGTCTCGTCACCCAGTGTGCAGTCAAAGACACAACAACAGCATGTCTTTTCTGAATAGACACTTATTTTGAAAGACGTGTGTGAAAGCTGTTGACTCTTCTGTCAGACGCAGTTTTAAGTTGTCCTGATGCAGTATCTACGGATGTTGTCAAGGCTACATGTCAGTGTCGTTATTCTAACGTTCGCAAAACTTGTTTCTCACCTCAGAAAAACTAACTTTCCTGTCCTGACAGCAATTATACAGTGCTCAACTACTCAATTGAATGCGCAAACGCGAAGGCGCACACATTGTCAATTAGTAAGTCGTGAAATTACCAAAAGTACAAATAAATCACAATACAATACGATTTGCATACAGGTATGATGTTATATTAATCAGGAGCAGCTTACATGTTCCATTAAGAGCTTATTTTAGTATTGTGTATTTACCATGGTAACTGTTATTTCGTAACCCTTAATTTTCACTTTGTGTTGTATATTTTTAAATGACTACGATGTGGTTTATACCACCTTACTAACTTTATTGTATTAACAAAAACTCGTTTAGGACTGCTATTTAATAGCCTTACCTTATACAGTTTATTCATTAGTATTAGTATTATTCTTACGGTTTATGTGTATGTTAAGTAAAGTGGGACGGTAGCCTATTTGTGTGTGCTACTGGTGAAATAAATTTGCTTGGTTTTTAAAAGCAAATGTATTATAGTGTGTGTGTGTGTGTGTCTGTGTGTGTGTGTGTGTGTGTGTGTGTGTGTGACAACATTCCTGCTTTTATGGTCTGCTTCTGTCTACTGTGATAAAAAATAAAACAAATTTAAAAAAATTCTCAACCAACAAGACCTTGTAAAGTCTCTAAACTCAGGAAATCTGAAAGACACTTGATCTATCAACGGGTGATCATCATGCATCTGGGGTTAGGTTAGCCATATACAACAGCCTACTAGTCACGTATGAGTCTCTAGCTCAGTATTAGTCACTAGTGTGGATAACAATCAATCAAATAAAATAAAAAAAAACCTAGAGATGGAGTTTCCCAATCAAAACACAACATGCTAATGAATTTCACAGTTATTTTAAGGTAAATTCAGCCAACAAGATGCAGTATTATGTACTCATTAATTTTCACTAATATTCACTTTTATATGTATAGACTTACTATGGTTCACCTAATCTAGTGCGCACACACACACACACGTAATTTATTTTAATAATTAAAAAAACACTTTCACAATTACAATCATTATGATAAAATATTCTCATACAAGAAAGAAAGAATATATAAAGAATAGTATATTGTACATTTCTTTTCTTGCTATTATTTGTTCTGTGTGATGATGCTTTGGCGACATTGCATTTGAACACATCATGCCAATAAAGAAAAGAGCTGGCCACCGGTGGATTAAAGTGGGCACGTACACCACGACTCTCAGGCTGTGTCCGAAAACCTGCTGTGCTTCCTACAAAGACAGCATGCTCGGGCATCACAGGCGCCACCAATGACACCTAAAGATGCTGTCTGCACAGGCAGCTTGCTTTGCTCTTGAGACAAAGCCAGCGAACGTCCCAATTGTGTCCAAATACTTTGTCTATGTAGGCAGCACACTCGATGTTTGAATTGAAACACAGCCTCTCTCTTTAAACAAACGAGTTCCCGGCATTGACTGACTGCGATCAGTCACCCAAGTTAGCAGTTTTCAGGAAACTGCAACACACTGATGGTAACTCATCACCGCTCGGCTAGCCATGTGACATCTCACAACATGTGGTACGGGCTTATTTTGTTGGTTTTTTTGGTCACTAAACTAGTTTGTCAACTTTTTAGAGCTCGAGATGAAGACTCGCGAGGCTATGCGGCTAATAACCGACTGACATTTCAGAAAACTAAACTAGACACACAGAAATACCAATACAGACCAATAACATTTTCCACATACTTGTTTCTTAAGTTTTATCTCTTACTGTTGCTTATTCTTGTAATTTTAACGTGAAAACAGGAGTTTTTTTAGTTACCTTTCCGCCCTCCATCACGTCTTGTCAAATGTTCGATGACGTCTCGACGTACGTTAACTCAGCTGAAACTTCGCCTCTTTTCCCTCGGTTTTACTCAGAAGTCGACTTGTAAATAAATTTAACTATTTAAAAAATAAATAAATAAATAAATACAGCTTCGACAAATAAGATGCAGCTTCAGAGGAAGACCGATTAAATGCCTCTCGCGAACTTCTTCTGACAACTCCCTCTTACTTAAGGTTTCTCCTCTTTTTTTTTTCTCTTTCGTATCTGGTCTGTTTGTTTAAAACCAAAGTTGTCGGCTCGAGCCGGTGAGTCTGAGATGCTATCCTGGTTCGCCTGGTTAATATGTATGACGCAACTCTGTTGGGAGTGATGTGGGCTGGACTGGGAATGTGCTCTGTGATTGGCTAATCAAGAATGACGACATACTGAAAAGAGCGTGAAAAACTACACATCACCAGAATCAATCTTAAAAGATTTATTTATTTATTTATTTATTTTTTATTATTTGATAAGACTAACTTCTGTGGCGAGACGGTGATGAGTTAGTATGTGTTTGGAGAAATGTAGTCAAAGTTTCTGCTAAAATAATATTACTATAACAAGTATCACATTTTCAAAACTCCATAATCCGGTTTTGAAAGATCCTTTCATTATGGTTGTAAGTGTTCTTTCCTTAATAACAGAATAATGTGGCATAATACAAATATTTGGCAAATTCACAGCAAAATTAATGTAGTTTAGTTGTGAGAGGTGCATAGAAAATATACTGAAAATGCAGAGATAGTGAATTTCTGATCCTTGAAAAAATGTTTTTCTTTAAGGGGTGTTTAAGGAAGTGTGTAAGAAGGAGAAAACAATATTTGCAAAGAACTCTTTGCATGATCAAAATAGAAAGAAAGCTTTCATGTCTTATTCCTTTGAAATCTAATGAAAACAATAGTATCTGGCGACAGAAAAGTCTGAGAGCAAAAATAGCCTACACTCGTGAAATGCACATTGTTATTATTTTATTTCAAATGTACTTATTGCTTTACATATTCTAGAGGTTAGTAAATAAATACTAATCACCAGATCCACTCTGTTATCATTAGGGAAAGATTTTGGGAGACAAACAAATGTGGACTTGTTTTTCGCTTCATTTAAAACAGAGAAAGTCTTACAGAAATAATCGGTATTGTGTGGCAAAATCACTAATGCAACGACATCATATCCTGCTAAGAGAGGAAATGGGTGTCCAGGTAACTGCTGTATGACCTCAACCTGCAGTACTAATGCCCATTCTAGATCAGCGATTAAGCCACCGGATTTGCAGTCAAACTGAACAAGTATTTGGAGAGAAGCTCAAAGAGCGATTGTGTCTCACTCCTATAGACAATTCCCTTTGGATCGTGGGAAAACGAGAGATGAGAGGGGGGTAATACGTAACAACTCATTACAACACAGAGGTTTTGTTTGAGTTGGTGGGGAAGTATCTGCTTATCGCACAAACAAAATAATCAATCTGCAAGAGCAGGAAACAAAGTCACATTGGCAGAACTACACACAAATAAGAAAAGTTAGTTAAAAGTGCGCACCTTTTGTCTCATTGTTAAATTCGTTTGATATTCTAAGGAAAACAAAAACAGACATTTATGAACAATCATGAATCAATCATGAATGTTTTAAACCTGGGAGACAGTTCCAGGATGTTCGTCACCTCGAGCCTTCAGAAGAGCGTAATAGTGAATCAAGCACTGAAACAATACAACGCAGGAAAACACTAAGATTCAAGTTCAAATGAGAATATATAACTGCATTATATAAGATTCTGCACACTTTTATGGAAATATATATTTTTATATATTAGTGCTGTCAAATTGATTAATCGCGATTAATCACATCTAGCATAAAAGTTTTGTTTATGTGTGTGTATATATTTATTTATTTATATATATTATATAAACAAAAACTTTTGTTACATGTGATTAATCACGATTAAACAATTTGACAGCACTAATATACAGCGTCTGTGTGTAATATATATATATATATATATATATATATATATATATATATATATATATATATATATATATATACATACACACACACACACTCACCTAAAGGATTATTAGGAACACCTGTTCAATTTCCCATTAATGCAATTATCTAATCAACCAATCACATGGCAGTTGCTTCAATGCATTTAGGGGTGTGGTCCTGGTCAAGACAATCTCCTGAACTCCAAACTGAATGTCAGAATGGGAAAGAAAGGTGATTTAAGCAATTTTGAGCGTGGCATGGTTGTTGGTGCCAGCGGGCCGGTCTGAGTATTTCACAATCTGCTCAGTTACTGGGATTTTCACGCACAACCATTTCTAGGGTTTACAAAGAATGGTGTGAAAAGGGAAAAACATCCAGTATGCGGCAGTCCTGTGGGCGAAAATGCCTTGTTGATGCTAGAGGTCAGAGGAGAATGGGCCGACTGATTCAAGCTGATAGAAGAGCAACTTTGACTGAAATAACCACTCGTTACAACCGAGGTATGCAGCAAAGCATTTGTGAAGCCACAACACGCACAACCTTGAGGCGGATGGGCTACAACAGCAGAAGACCCCACCGGGAGTGTAGGAAAAAGAGGCTACAATTTGCACGAGCTCACCAAAACTGGACAGTTGAAGACTGGAAAAATGTTGCCTGGTCTGATGAGTCTCAATTTCTGTTGAGACATTCAGATGGTAGAGTCAGAATTTGGCGTAAACAGAATGAGAACATGGATCCATCATGCCTTGTTACCACTGTGCAGGCTGCTGGTGGTGGTGTAATGGTGTGGGGGATGTTTTCTTGGCACACTTTAGGCCCCTTAGTGCCAAATGGGCATTGTTTAAATGCCACGGCCTACCTGAGCATTGTTTCTGACCATGTCCATCCCTTTATGACCACCACGTACCCATTCTCTGATGGCTACTTCCAGCAGGATAATGCACCATGTCACAAAGCTCAAATCATTTCAAATTGGTTTCTTGAACATGACAATGAGTTCACTGTACTAAAATGGCCCCCAAAGTCACCAGATCTCAACCCAATAGAGCATCTTTGGGATGGGGTGGAACAGAGCCGTGCCCTGGATGTGCATCCCACAAATCTCCATCAACTGCAAGATGCTATCCTATCAATATGGGCCAACATTTCTAAAGAATGCTTTCAGCACCTTGTTGAATCAATGCCACGTAGAATTAAGGCAGTTCTAAAGGCGAAAGGGGGTCAAATACAGTATTAGTATGGTGTTCCTAATAATCCTTTAGGTGAGTGTATATATATATATATATATATATACACACACACACACACACACACACACACACATATATTTATATAACATTTAATTGATTTGACAGCACTAATATACAGTGTGTGTGTGTGTATATATATATATATATATATATATAATGTAATTAAATTACAGAAAAATTTTGAGTAATCTCTTACTTTACTTTTTTTAAATGGAAAAGTAATTAAATTACAGTAATACACTAGTGTACCAAATACACTAATACAAAAGTATATATACTCACATACATTTTAGTTATATTGATAACACCCATCACTATATATATATATATATATACAGAGAGAGAGAGAGTGTGTTGGGTGTAATTAGTATAACTAAAATAAAATATTGACTTAACCAGATCATTGAGGATGAACCCTGGTCTTTTGTTTATGTAAAAATGTAAATATTATTATAATTATAAAATTAAGTTTGACACTTGGCTGAGTGAAGAATATTGACACTTTTAGAAATAAAATGTTATGTTAGTCATTTTTTCTTCTTAAATCGGTTCCTGTTTGGCATTCCCTTTGTAGTCAGCATGCAGTGGTGTGTTGGCCTCATTCACAAATACAGCCTAGTCAGTCTGTCAAAGGTAGAACAAGTAGCCATACACTCTCTTGGCAGGTTTTGTGGGCTCCTGCACGTAAGGGTCTAACTAATGTGCACTTTTGTTGTGCTAATCTGTTTATCCGGCATCTAGATTCATTCCACAGGGCGTATCAACCGCACCAACCAGCAACCCTGTGCTTTACTTCATTCACTACGACGAACTCGAGGTTTAGAGTCAGCAGTGAATTTCTGGGAATTCTAATACCATATGTTTACCTTCGTCGGTAAATAACAGTATTTAATTTTACGTCAACCTCACCTCACATTTCATTCTCCTTGTCAAACAACAGGCACAGAAATCTGTTCTCAAAGACTGTTTTCAAAACACATAAGCTGCTCGTGAGGATGATATAACTTCGTATTTTAGATAATAAACATGACCTGTGGATCAGCTGACAACTAAATGTTCCTTTAGGGATATGCAGGCCTGGAAATAGAAAGCTCAGTATATGGATATACACGTTTCTCTAGGCCACGTGTTCTAATATAAATAAGATAGGACTTGTTTTTATTTGAAAAGGATCAATTTAATATAAAAGTGAAATGTTTTTACAAAACAGTAGGATCACAATGAGGACTAAAGTGTTGGGTTTCAGTAAGTCGCAGGTGCTAACAGGTTTTATTGACTGACTGATTGTGAAAACTGACCTCTGAATACGGAAACTGGACAATAGTTCAGTATGTATCAAACAACGTCGAGATACAACAAATAATCACACCTTGCATCTAAGCGGGTGGTTTTCCTTCAACTGTGCTAGAATACGCGTCTTGGGACCGCCTCAGGCCTAAGTCAGCCTAAGTTCAGGATGTTTTATTATGAAACTATGTCAAAAGGCCTTCTTATTCACACATATTTAGTATTTTATAATAAAACTGGATGAATAATGATTAAAAAGTGCACTTATCAGCCAAATGCTTATTCTGTCTAATTTGTATGCAAATCCTTACTTCAGAAAAAGATAATGTATAATATTTTAATGCTGAACCTAAAAGAACGTTATCAGGACTGTAGTTAACAGGAACTGCTATGGAGAAACTCAAATGTTAAAAAAGGATGATGCATATAACTGTGTAAAAGGGTGGTCCTCGTCCAATCATTCTTAAGAAAAAGCAAATACGCAGTTTAGTTAGCAATCTGGTGTTACTAGACAAGAAATGGTTCGGTTAAGTGTTCAAACAGAAGTGATAAAATTGCACACTTGAGAATCAGAAAGGATTATATTCTTTACTCACCCTCATGTCAACTTCCTTAAAAAAAAAAATTACTCATTAATAATTTTGAATTGTTTAATATAATGAAAGTAAAAAAAGGGCTGCGTGTCTGTCAAAAATCACAAAAGATCACAAAAGTAGCTCATACTACTGATGCACTGTATTACATGTCTTTTGAACCTATACAAGATTTGTGTGAAAAACAGACTGACTGAAATTTAAGAGGTTATTAACTGAACATCAACCGGTAAACCTAAACTGTGACAATTATAGCTATAGTACTTCTTTTGTGGTGTTTGATATAATTTTATAATGCAGAATTTGCTGAATGCACTGATGTTTTATGATTGGTGAAGGCTTTGATACTAGAAGGTATGAGATCAGAAAATTAGTAGTATTGCCCATCCCTAAAGGCAAGTTTTTTCAAGAATAATCCTTACAGGTGGATTAATTGTATCCTTTATTGAAGTTTAGCGAGTCTGTGAACTTTTACTCTCATTTTGAATCACTTCTAGCTGTAGGGTTTCATTGCACTTCATTGCACACAAAATCACCTCAGAGGTGGAGTTGGAATGTGCATATAGGCATTATTTTTCTTCATAAATTTGAAATGGGCATATAGTACACATCCATTTTGATTTGAGAAGCAGCCTTGTTTAGAACCAAATACATCGCAAAGCCAAGGCCAAAAGGTCAGACTGACGAATTAGCATAGCATTATGCCAGAAAATCTGGGCAGTCAAGGACACAGACTGAGCTTTTATCTATATACGTTCTTTTGGGTTCCCTAAAGAACCTTTCAATAAAGTTTTTTTCTGAGCTGTCCAAACTGATACTCAGTCAGCTGGCATCCCTGACCGCTATGCACATAGAATAGATGAACTGGGAGTGATTCCAGCCACAGCCCTGGCCAGCTCATACTTTGGCCTTGTGCACATTCTTACCGGCAATCTAAACTTCATTCAACCCATGACATTTTAGCACCGGAGCAGTTGAGGCAAGGGCTTTCATAGAGGTGAAATCTGATACACTGGTAGCAGAACTGACAAGCTTGCTACAACAGCACTGAAACACCCTCTCTGCCAGTTTCGCCCTGCTGAGTCACTGCCCCCATTTAGGCTAATTGGAGAAGGTATGAAAACGTTCCCATGTCTCATGGGTTTGTTAATAAGACCACTGCAGGGCATTGTTAATCCTGCACCTCAGCAGATTTATAAAAAAATAAACTTCAGTAGTCAGTAAACTTTTTAAAAAGACAATGAAAGAACAGCTAAAAACAAAAGCTTCCTTTTTTCCCCAATTAAATATTAGACTACACCGACTGCTACATATACAGTACGCATGCACAAAGCGCAGTAGTAGTACCATCTAAATGTACATATTATTATGTATATTTATTTGATTTCTAAAAATACATTTCCTAATTTATTTATTTATTCATTGTGTTCATACAGAGGATTTTGCATCATAATCAGAGGGTTAATTGCTGACATCATCTGTCAAAGGAATAAGCATATTTTTGTAATATTTAATTAGTGTTGTTTTTCGTACACTGAGTTAAACTAAATGAAAATGAGAAATGTTACCTTGGCAACTAGTTTTTTTTTTTATATATTTTAATTTATTTTAGTTAACGTTTATTGTATTTCAAGTAATGATTTTTTTACTTATTTTTTTATATGGTTTTAGTTACCTATAACAACTATAATGCTTTGGTCTCTAGAAAACTTAAGCTTGACGACATGAATCATGCTCATGCCATTAAATGTTTATTTTTAAACACACCATAAATGAAATGCATCTTTAAAGCTTAAAAACATGCATACATAAAGATTTCCTTGTACATGTGCGCTACAACAGCAGCTGAGCTACAGAAGAATTTTCTTATCGGGTCACAAAGGTCGATGTTACACCTCTAAGCCTATTGCGCTTGTTTTACAGGATGAATAGAGGATTTAGAAGTATTTACTTGAAATGTGTACATTACATAATCAGATAAGCGTGGTGGAATTTGAAAAGATATAATTTTAGCAAAATGGTATTTGGTCATTCTTTTTTCCTATGAAAATTTGTGCAAACTTCAACAACATTCGATATGAAGTCACATTCCCCTCAGTCTATACGGTAACAGTATCACACAGAAAAAGTGTAGTTTAAATAAAATGTCAGTGCTAATCTCTATGTAGTTAGGTCCAAAAGATGTATTAGCCAACCCATAGTGTCAACTCATAAGTGAAAATACTGTTACTGTAGCATGTTGTATATTATTGCCACAACAATTCCATGGATGGTATAACTCAAAAACATCAATGCAACGTGTTTAAACAGCAAAGTTCAATTTATAGAGCTCAAAAGATCAGAATATAAACCTGAAAGGGTATTTGTAACATGCTCTTGATCTATAGTTAATGATACTAATTTCAAAGTATTCATAATCTAAACAATCTCAAATGCATTCACCCCTGACAATTCCTGTCAAAATCCATCAAGCCATGAAGTGAACCAGCATATGACTCCTGAAATGGTTCTGCTGGATTTTTCCCATTATCTATGGTTATCTAATGCCATGCAATGACTGCAACATAAACAATGGGATTTTAATTTGATAAACAGATCAATATGTTGGATATAATTCTGCATAGCCTATTAGTATTAGGATGTTTTGTGGTTATTGCTTTCAAAAATCCATATGTGACGTTTTTCATTTTGTAAACAGCTAAACACACAATTGACCACAAACTCTATTTATTAGGTCAATATTGTGCAAATACTTAACACTGACATAACAATAGTGCTTTGCTCTGCATTCAAAGGCTTTCCACTGGTTTATTGAAATCCTTCTCACACAGTTGGCAGCTCTTCTCTGATTCAGATTCATATAGGTGGGGCATTTTTAGCTGTGGTAACTACCGGTCAACATAAAGTCTAGTTCATGCCTGTTCTGAGACACAAAATATACTTAGGATGATTGCTATATCAATAGTAAGTTGTCTGATTGTTTTACAGCCAAAGCATTTCCTTAATAAAATTAAAGACGTCCATGATAAGCAATGCTTCGCCTTCCCTTATCAGGGAATGTCTGGCTGATGCAATATTGACATGTTTATATAGCTTTACACCCGTGAACTGTAATGCTATGGCCCCTGAACTGTAAGTTACAACATTCCCTATTTACTCAATCCACTTTGGACTGATAATGTCATAGGATGACCAGTGTCAGCCTCAGATGGTACATCAACATGATGTCACCTGGTTGCAGTAAGCACTTCCGAGGAAGAGTCAATGAAGTCTGCAAGGTTTATTTAATCAAATATCTGAAAGACAGCCAAATGAGTTAGCTATCAAGATATCCTCAAACTATATATTCTGTTTTATTTTGTCCACATGCTGAGAAATACACTGTCAAAGATATTATAATCGGTACTTGGCGATTCATATCTTTCATAGAGAATGCTGTACACTATTTTAAATGAGCTACCACTTTCATTACTGTGCTACCATGTATTTTACTTCCTAAATGTCACATATAAAAACTGGCTGGTTGCTTTACACTAATATATAACAATATTTTAAGAATTTAAAAATTCTTAAATTGTGGCTTTAAATGTATGCCTATTAGCTCTGACATTACATGTTAGCATATTAAAAATTGCAAATGCACAAATAGAGTATATGCATTTAAAATGTACAAATATGTCTAAAAACTGATCCCTCTAATTCTACCTATGTTTCTGACTAGTAATAGTGCTGGGTAGATTACTTACAAATTGTAGTCCGTTACAGATTACAAATTGCATGATGAAAATTGTAGTTAGTAACGCAATCTATAAGATTACACATTTTAGGTAATGTATTCTGACTACTTTTGATTACTTTCAGATTACTTTTAACTTAAACTTATTCATCACATAGATAGAAATGCAGAGTTACTCAGAGTTTATACTGCAAAGGAATATTTTTGTCATTTGTCTGCTTCACAGTGAAATGATTTCTGTAAATCCAGTGGTCACCTGACTAGTGGCTGACATGTGCAATTCCCAACATATATACTATAAGCGTGCAGTATGCTTATAGTATTTAGGAAAAAAAAAATTAAATGCAAATTACCCCATGATTTACTCACCCTCAAGCCATCCTAGGTGTTCTTTCACTTTCTTCTTTCAGACGAACACAATTGGAGTTATTAAAAAAATGTCCTGGCTCTTCCAAGATTTCTAATGGAAGTGATTGGCGGAACTGATTTTGAAGTCCAAAAAAGTGCATCCATCCATCATAAAAGTAATCCATATGGCTCTGGGGGGTTAATAAAGGCCTTCTGAAGTGAAGCGATGGGTTTTTGTAAGAAAAATATCTATACTGAAAACTTTATAAACTAAAATGTCTAGCTTCCGTCAGATGGCCGTATGCATCAATTTACGTCGAAAGAGTAACCCCTGATGCATGACGTACAGATGAACGCGGAAGCACAGAGGGTAGAGCAAAACAAAACACCGGTCACGAATAAGACTAAAACTTTAAGTCAAAAACGAGAATTTTTTTAATTTTTTGAATCTTACGCTACTCCTACATCTGACATCACACACTGCATCAGGTGTTACTCTTTTGGTGCAAGTTGACTTGCGTAGACTGTCTGCAGAACGCTAGTTATTTTAGTGTATAAAGTTTTAAATATAGATATTTTTCTAACAAAAACCCATCGCTATGCTTCAGAAGTCCTTTATTAACGTCCTGGAGTTGTATGGATTACTTTTATGATGGATGGATTCGCTTTTTTGTACTTCAAAATCAGATCCGCCATTGACTACCGTATAAAGCATGGAAGAGCCAGTAAATCAGGGGATAATTTTCAGATGAGCTATCCCTTTAAAAGAAGAAAGAAAAGTTATGGAGAATCAATACATTTTGATGCTTGATTGAATCATGCAATCAATAAAAAATAACTTATCTAAATTATGTGAATTTTCAAATTTTATATAATATAGTTACAATTACATCCTTGATAAGAATTTTTTGTTTTTAGGGATGTCTAAGTTAACATTTTAACTTTAGATATAAATTAAATAGAATGTTAAAATGAAATTTTTTTTTTTTTTAAAACACTTTTGCTGTGTTCGCACTGCAGGAACTGAGAAAGTTTTTAGAGGAACTCCTTTTGGGGGGTCCTACTTCAGAGTAGGGTCTAACCCAGCACAATTGGAGCTACCAATGACGTAAGTGTACGATGATTGGCCGAACGCATGTAAAACACCAGTACCCAGTACCCAGCTTTGTAAACACAGTTTTTAGACTATACATTTACTCCACAAACTAACTCTATGAAACATGGAAAACAGTGACAGACCAAAGCCAAAGTCCAGGCCCTTCTCAACCTTTATGCTAAGGAGGAAATCCAAAGCGACTTTAAAGGGACCAAGCAAAACATTATGTATTTCTGCTCAGATAGCGACATTGGGCATCAAACACACGGCAAAGGCTATAATACTTTACGTATGCCATTTACTTTCTTTGTTTAACAATTCTATCTAATAACATATTTGATAGGACTGTTAAACAGATCGTGAGATGAGAGCACTGTGTGTTCTCATCGCTGTCAAAGCAGAATAATATAATAACAGCAGAATATTCATTTTTGGGAAACCATTCCTTTAAATATGTTTAATGTAATAATAATAAAAAAGAATAACCATTCCTAACTACACACCACCAGCTGACGGCTGTCACTGAATACATACGTTAACCCATGAGGGTATTTGGTTTGGTTTGACA
The DNA here is from genome assembly GCA_018749465.1 of Paracanthobrama guichenoti. Taxonomy (NCBI): domain Eukaryota; kingdom Metazoa; phylum Chordata; class Actinopteri; order Cypriniformes; family Gobionidae; genus Paracanthobrama; species Paracanthobrama guichenoti. The sequence goes on along the minus strand of CM031948.1, from coordinate 35,590,329 downwards.
GTAGCCACAACAAAGCATTTGGAGGAATTACTCATCTGATACATCTCTAGAGCAAATAGGGCCTGAATTATTCATGATAGTCCAGGGTGACTGGAAGAAAGAAGCTTAAAAGGTGCACCATGGGTTACTATATCAACTGCTTGGAGTATCACTATGGGATTTTGTGTCTAATAATGTTAATTAATAAGGTCATTTTATCTAAGGAGCTCAGCTGTGATAAGTGTACTTACATTCACACATGGATTGCTACTGTTGTTGTGTCATTAAGAGCTTCTTCAGCAGGGATCTTTCCTCAATTCCATAGATTCTTATTCACAAATATTCATGCGCAGTCTGGTAATCCAGTGACTTTCAATCCCTTGAGAACTAGGGGCCCACTTTGATTGATTGAGAGGGGTTTACAGGCAACAGTTAATCTCACAGTAATTAAAAGGGGTATTGGAAAGGGGACAGTCAGAAATATAGGGGCCTATTGTAAACATGCAACCCTTTTATAGATCTTCCCAGGGTTCTTTTGGTACTACAAGCAGCCATTTTGTTTGGGTAATGTGCCATTTTTCTTGGCTCCAACTTGAGTGCAAAGGATTCTGTAATACATCCCTTTATCATTCAATTCCGAATGGAAAGCTTCATCTCCATGGAGCATCATCAGGTACTCTGAGGACTTCCTGTTAAACTATAAAAAGATAATGACTGGTAAGGGTGGGACACAGAAAGTTATAATTCATTCTTAGCTGAGCTGCTAAAGAGATCCATCCTACCTGACATTAAGTTGGTAGATGCCATGCCACCCTCCTGAAAATGTAGCCCTGGTTACAGTGTTTTCTATTGGCTGATGTAATTGTGAACAGTTTTTATAGCGTCTGACTGTAGATTGGTACGGGTATATAGACACTTAAACTGCGTCACACACAAATTCACTTTAAGGTATGAATCTACTAAATTCCAACTTTATCTAATAAGTAAAGCATATATAAAAAATATAGCAGTAATATAAAAAAAAAAAAAAAAAAAAATTATATTAAGATAAAATATATTGTTAAAAGTTTTGGGATGCCTGCCTTAACATGCACATGAACTTTAATGACATCCCATTGTTAATCCGTAGGGTTTAATTTGGAGTTGGCACACCCTTTGCAGCTATAATAGCTTCAACTCTTCTGGGAAGGCTTTCCACAAGGTTTAGGAGTGTATTTATGGGAATTTTTAACCATTCTTCTAGAAGCGCATTAGTGAGATCAGGCACTGATGTTGGACGAGAAGGCCTGGCTCGCAGTCTCCTCTCTAATTCATCCCAAAGGTGTTCTATCGGGTTGAGGTCAGGACTCTGCTCAGGCCAGTCAAGTTCCTCCACACCAAACTCGCTCATCCATGTCTTCCTTGGTTTGTGCACTGGTGCACAGTTATGTTAGAACAGGAAGGGGCCAAACTGTTCACACAAAGTTGGGAGCATGAAATTGTCCAAAATGTCTTGGTATGCTGAAGCATTAAGAGTTTCTTTCACTGGAAATAAGGGGCCAAGCCCAACCCCTGAAAAACAACCCCACACCATAATCCCCCCTCCACCAAACTTTACACTTGGCACAATGCAGTCAGGCAAGTACCATTCTCCTGTTCAACCACCAAATCCAGACTTGTTCATCGGATTGCCAGACAGAGAAGTGTGATTCATCACTCCAGAGAACACGTCTCCAGTGCTCTAGAGTCCAGTGGCGTCGTGCTTTACACCACTGCATCCGGCGCTTTGCATTGCACTTGGTGATATAAGGCTTGGATGAGCTGCTCGGCCATGGAAACCCATTCCATGAAGCTCTCCACGCACTGTTCTTGAGCTAATCAGAAGGCCACAGGAAGTTTGGAGGTCTGTAGCTATTGACTCTGCTGAAAGTTGGTGGCTTCTGCGCACTGTGTACCTCAGCATGCGCTGACCCCGCTCTGTGATTTTACGTGGCCTACCACTTTGTGGCTGAGTTGCTGTTGTTCCCAATTACTTCCACTTTGTTATAATACCACTAACAGTTGACCGTAGAATATTTAGTAGTGAGGAAATTTCACGAATGGATTTATTTCACAGGTGGCAACCTACCATGGTACCACGCTTGAATTCACTGAGCTCCTGAGAGCGACCCATTCTTTCACAAATGTTTGTAGAAGCATCTGTATGCCTAGGTGCTTGATTTTATACACCTGTGGCCATGGAAGTGATTGGAACACCTGAATTCAATGATTTGGAGGGGTGTCCCAATACTTTTGGCAATATAGTGTGTGTATATTATATATATATATATATATATATATATATATATATATATATATATATATATATATATATATATAATATATTTATTATGCAATAAAAAATTATTTTGACTCTTAAGCACTTAAAAATAAAAATATATATATATATATAATCTCAATCCATGCTTGTACTTACTGACAATCAATTCATACAGTTAGCCCTTTATTTATTTAATGGTTAATGAATGCTAGGTGTCTAATTCAATGCCTTGTCATGTGGTATAACACACTCTGTCAACATGCCTACATTACACTGAAGAATTGCATTATATGCCTATTGCTTTTAGAGGAATTTAGACAAGTGTGCCACACTGTAAAAATTATGAAAGTCATTACATTGCACTACATAATAAAATATAAAATTAAAAGGCATTTATTTTAAAGAAACAGTACAAATATTTCAAAACAAGAAGTTTGTCTTTAAATGATAAAACAGTAAATATACACTACTATTCAAAGGTTTGGGGTCAACACATTTCTTTTTGAAAGAAATTAATTTTATTTAAGGATGCATTATCAAAAATGACAGTAAAGACTTTTATAATATTATAAAATAATTATATTTTTAATTAATTGCTATTCTTATATTCATCAATGAATCTTGTATGAAAGTATCATGGTTTGCACAAAAATATTAAGCAGCACAACTATTTTCAACTTAAGTTTAATAATAATAATAATATTAAACTATACATTTAACAGTATTATATTTATATATTAATATATAATATATTAATAATATTTTCAAGATAATAAAAAATATTTCTTGAGCAGCAAATCAGCATATTAAAATGATTTCTGAAGGATCACGTAACACTGAAGACTGGAGTAATGATGGTGAACATTTTACAAATATATTAAAATCTAAAATAGCATAAAAGATTTCTTTCAAAAACATAAAAATACTTGCCAACCCCAAAGTTTTGAACAGTAGAGTATAATGTGAAGTGTGAAGATCTTTTTGGGCCCACTGTACATAAATGATTTAAATAAACCCGAATAAGCAAGACTGATGAGGAAATAGTGTGCGACCACTGAACCTAGTAATGCACCATCCCCTCCAGCATTCATTATGTCCAATTAAGCATCTGCCACTCCAGCTTTTCTCTGCAACTGGGCACAATATAAAAACAGGCTGTCAGTCAGAGTTAAGCCAAAGCCTTTTTAAACCAACGGAGCATCAGAGTACCGTGCTGGCTCAGAAGAGAGAACACTTGGTAGTTTGAACAACTTGTTTTTCTTAAAGAGCGCACACAGCCAGACTAAACAAATGTAAAAATGAACTATATTCCCATTCAGTTGATTGAGAAAGACGGAGAATTTGAATTCCACGTATCCGTTTGCATTGAGTCTATATGTTTTGTCCAGCTGTTGAGTATAATTCAAAATACTTGTCCAAGTCCCTAATGGACCAGTGTTTCCATCAGAACAGTTTGACAGAGGAAAATCCAAAAGTGCATCCCTACGGGACACTTTAGACAGGCGCAGGATGAATAGTGAGCTTTCATTATGAATATATTAGCATTCCACTAGTAAACAGAATGCTTTTGTGACATGTTTTATAAACATGTGGATATACCAGAAATATAGGTCAGGTTTATGACTGCAGATTAGTCTGTGATTATACAGGAAGTGACACTGATTAAGATTTGAGTCACCAAGTGTCACCGTCTCTCTGTGTGGGAAGTTGCTATTTCATTATAACTGAGTTTGAATGTATTTGTGTTAGCAGTCAGGATCAGACTGGTTTAGCTTTACAAGCACATGAGGCTGACGTGTAACGCAATTGTGTGACACCTATCACATCTCTCTTTCTTTTACCCTTCTTCTGTTACAACCCCCACTGATCCAGATATCTGACCATCCATCACAGTCTCCTAATCAACCTTTCAGTCTTAAATCTTAAATCCAGAATATCTCAATTAATATCATAAACTTGGGGCTAGAACTTTTGACTTGGCTCCTAGAACCTAACTATGCCACTAAATGAAACACTTTTGCACAGTCAAACACCATTCAAAATTTCTTTAAAAATAACAACAATCTAATATTGGTATTGAGTGTTCGCTCAGAAGAGAGAACACTTGGTAGTTTGAACAACTTGTTTTTCTTAAAGAGCACATACAGCCAGACTAAACAAATGTAAAAATTAACTATATTCCCATTCAGTTGATTGAAAAAGACGGAGAATTTGAATTCCACATATCCGTTTGCATTGAGTCTATATGTTTTGTCCAGCTGTTGAGTATAATTCAAAATACCTGTCCAAGTCCCTAATGGACCAGTGTTTCCATCAGAACAGTTTGACAGAGGAAAATCCAAAAGTGCAGTATATCAAATATAATTCTTTTGAAGTTTTGGTGCTTTATGTAGCATTATGTAGTGTAATTGATAAATCCCGTTTGACATTTGTGCTGGCTACTGTATACAGGCTACCAGGGCACAATGCAGACTTTATCAAAGAATTTGCTGACTTTCTATCCGAGTTAGTACTGGCTGCAGATAAAGTACTAATTGTTGGTGATTTTAATATCCATGTAGATAATGAAAAAGTGCATTGGGATTAGCATTTAGAGACATTCTAAACTCTATTGGAGTAAGGCAACATGTGTCAGGACCCACTCATCGCCTTAATCATACTCTAGACCTAATATTGTCACATGGAATAAATGTTGATACTGTTGAAATTCTGCAGCAGAGCGACGACATCTCAGATCATTACCTAGTGTCATGTATACTTAATTTAGTAAAGGCTGCAAAGTCGTCCCCTCGCTTCAAATATGGCAGAACTATCACTGCCGCCACTAAAGATTAATCTTCCTCATCAGTTTCATCTCCTCAGCATACCAGATAGCCTAGAGGAACTCGATTTTGCAACAGAAACTATTGACTCTCTTTTTTCCAGCACTTTAGACATAGTTGCTCCCCGGCGCTTAATGAAGATTAAAGAAAATAGTCCAACGCCGTGGTACAACGAGCACACCCAGGCCCTTAAAACAGCAGCCAGGAAAATGGAGCGCAGCTGGAAGAAAACAAAACTAGAGGTTTTTCGTAATTCATGGAAGCATACAGAAAGGCCGTAAAAACGGCTAGATCTGCTTATTTCTCGACTCTCTTAGAAGAAAACAAACACAACCCTAGGTATTTATTTGATACAGTGGCTAAGTTAACCAAAAATAAAGCTTCTACTTCTGATGGTTGTAAACAGCACAGCAGTAATGACTTTATGAACTTCTTTACGTGTAAGATCGATAATATTAGGAAGAAAATTATAACCATGCAACTGTCTACTACAGTATCACATCAGACAGAGCATTGTTGTGTCACTGAGAAAAAATTACATTCATTCACTGCTATAGGAGAGGAAGAATTGACTAAACTCGTTAAATCATCTAAATCAACAACATGTATGCTCGACCCTATACCGACGAGGCTATTAAAAGAGATGCTACCTGAGGTCATAGATCCTCTTCTTAATATCATTAACTCATCTTTGTCATTAGGATATGTACCGAAAACTTTTAAGTTGGCCATTATCAAACCACTTATTAAAAAACCTCAACTTGATCCTACAGAATTAGTCAATTACAGACCGATCTCAAATCTACCCTTTCTGTCAAAAATACTGGAAAAGGCAGTGTCTTCACAATTATGTTCCTTTTTAGAAAGAAATGGTATCTGTGAGGATTTCCAGTCAGGATTTAGACTATCATAGTACTGAGACTGCTCTCATCAGAGTTGCAAATGATTTATCATCCGATCGTGGTTGTATCTCTCTATTAGTGTTACTCGATCTTAGTGCTGCATTCGATACTATCAACCACAACATTCTTTTGAATAGGACCGTTGCTCTTCACCCTGTACATGCTACCACTGGGAGATATCATTAGGAAGCATGGCATTAGTTTTCATTGTTATGCTGACGATACTCAGCTCTATATTTCTTCACGCCCTGACGAAACTTACCAATTCACAAGATTAACGGAATGCATAGCTGATATAAAACATTGGATGCCTAGTAATTTCCTGCAACTTAATTCAGAAAAAACAGAATTTTTAATTATTGTACAAAAAACTCTGCAAGTAGTAACCTAGAATACTGTCTAACACTCGATGGCTGCTCTGTCAAGTCCTCGTCGTCAGTTAGGAACCTGGGTGTGCTCTTTGATACCAATCTTTCATTTGAAAGCCACGTTTCTAACATCTGTAAAACTGCATTCTACCATCTTAAAAATATGTCTAAATTATGCCACATCCTTTCAATGCAAAATGCTGAACAGTTAATTCATGTGTTCATGACCTCAAGGCTAGATTATTGTAATGCTCTACTGGGTGGTTGCCCTGCTCGCTTAATAAACAAACTCCAGCTGGTCCAAAACGCAGCAGCTCGAGCTCTTACTAGAACAAGGAAGTATGACCATATTAGCCCGGTTCTGTCAACACTGCACTGGCTCCCTATTAAACATTGTATAAATTTTAAAATCTTGCTTATTACTTACAAAGCACTAAATGGTTTAGCTCCCCAGTACTTGAGCGAACTCTTAACGCATTATACTCCATCACGTCTATTGCGGTCTCAAAACTCTGGCCAGTTGATAATACCTAGAATAATCTAATATCCAGAATATCTCAATTAATATCATAAACTTGGGGCTAGAACTTTTCACTTGGCTCCTAAAATCTAACTATGCCACTAAACGAAACACTTTTGCACAGTCAAACACCATTCAAAATTTCTTTAAAAATAACAACAATCTAATATTGGTATTTTTTTTTTTCTTTTACTTCCATTACTGGTTTCTTTTCAAAGTTCTTGCCAATTTGAAAATTGTGCTTCTTTTGCCTCTCTCTTTCTCGATCCGACACTCACAAACACTCTTTCTTTCTATACCTAAACCTAATCCCTATTACTGGGGAAGTAAATGCTCTCGCTGACACATACACACCCTGAAAGCCAAACCCACTAGATGTGTGCGTGTCTGCGAGCATGCACGTCTGCCATCTGACGGCACGTCCCCTCCTCTGCCATCTCACATCTATTCGTTTAAACAGCAGCTCAGCCGCTGAAGTGCTAACCACAACCTGTTATTACTGTTGATCCTGCCTTGTAGAAGCATGGAAAATTTTAATGACCCAGCCCAGCTTCAGTCAAAATCAGCTGAATGGAAATGGTGATGTTTTGTGGTAGCATCACTTATTGTTCTGCTTTCTTAAACCTTTTGTCATTGCGGCAACGATCAGCAGTTGTAAGTTATATGGCTTCAGTTTCTGATCACATGAAGATGTACTGCCTACACAGGAGCAACAACTAAAACCCTCTGCAAGTTCAGTTTCCACCTGTACTTTCATGTGTGTGGCTTTCACATGCACATACATGTCTGTTTCAGTTGCTTCATTTTCTTTCAAAGGAATAAATAAAACTTCTGTCATTAACTCAGGCTGGAAATGCTGGAATTTATCTTGTAGACAATTGTAAATGGTGCCTATGTACAGTATGAGGAAAAGCAGCCGATATGTGCACAATACATGAAAACTCCTCTAATAATACTCTAAAAGCATCTCAGATAGACAATGTGAAAGATGTTGTCCCTATAATAATAATAATAATAATAATAATAATAATTTGTTACATTTATATAGTGCTTTTCTGGGTACTCAAAGCTCTTTACATATAATTATATAATTCTAATACCTCCATTTGTGTTAATTCATAATTTTGATGACTTTACTCAGTCTAAAAATGGGAAAATAGTAATAATAAAGAGTTATGCATTATAATTCATAGTAAAAAAAATAGTAAATGTTTATCTACAGTATAGTATAGTATCATTATGGTTTATTTCATAAAGATTTTTAATCGGTTCCATATTTCTCCTAATATTTAGGTTAATGGCTCATATGATTCGCAAAATGGATCAATACATTACCCACAACTATCTTTCAATGATGATTTCTGTGTGAGGACACAGTCACACTTCTGAAAGTGAAAACTAGAACCCGAGAACTGCAAATGCAAGAAATGCAAAACTAACCACTTTAGGGGAAATGCGAAGCATGGTGTCCAATTCAGTCTGTGTTAGACTATGCAGTGCTAACCACCTAGAACTGGCGAAGGGTAGAATCACCAATTGCTGACAAATAAATTCTCTACTAAGGAGAGGATAGGGTTTCCCCTTCAAGCACACAAACACACAACAAAAAACTGTCCCAAAGCTCATTGAATGTCTGCAAGCCGTCACATTCAGAACGGCGGCCAAGTGACTCAATTAAAAGACCCCATGAAGGCTTTGTATAGTGTTTGCTTGTTGGTCCCTGCAGAAGCTTTGAGAGCATGAATGCTTTAATACATTTATTCATTCCCACAGTAACTGTGGTAACTCCATATCTAGATTCCAGACACAAATGCAACTAGAGGTTATGATATCTGACATCTTATAAAGGAAATGATTTTAAAGGGTCCTATTATGTTTTTTTTTTACATTTTCAATGTTGCTGTTTGAGCATGAAAAAGGACTGCAAAGTTACAAAGCACAAAGTCACTCGAAAGGGAGTTATCCTCCAACAGTAAGCACTGTTTCTGAACTCCCTGAAACACATAAATTGTAATCTTGAGTTTACTTCCGCGAACCAACAGGTCACAATATCCCTCATAGTAATGTAGAAAAAAGGTTTGAGGCCTGGTTGAGGTGCATTAGTAGTGTGTTAAAACCAAGCGTGCTGCACAAGTCCTGAAAAGTGAAGCCAAAGCACCTCGATCGCCCCCCAGGTGGTTGGTCTCAATATAGGTTATAAACCCCGCCCTTTCCATGTAATGTAATGGGACGTGATGCAAACTAAACAATCAAATTACACTTCAGATATTTTGGGTAGTTTTTATCATGCAAGTTCAAGTGTTCGCTTTTTAAATAAGTTTGGTTTTAGTTAGTTATTTGATGCTATAAATACGTGGATGTGACGTCATAATTGACAGCTGAGACTGACAGCATCTCTGAGCGAAGTAGTGGACTGAATTCATTCCGACTGATGAATCTGAATCTAAACAAAGCGATCGAGTTGATGTGCGCGTTTATATATCACAAGCTTCAAATCATAAGTGATTTTTTGATGTGCAAATATGCAGAGTTTCCCACTGTTTGTGCATTATAACTATTCTCCTACATTGGTTCTTTATTTGTTTTAAACAGCAGACTTAATATTTATCAATTTCTGGTTATAATGACAATGACCATATGAGCCGTTTTGCCGTGCTGCTTATATTTAACACGCAGTAAAAATGCCCCGTCTGTGGATGACAATCCGAAACAAGGACTGGTGGGATGTTGTCCTGCTCCACTTCACAGATGCTGAGTGAAAGGATCATTTTAGAATGATGGGACACTCATTTATATGACACTTTATTCAACAGGAAAAACAGCTTGTTACGTGCGCCATTACACTATTTCTATGTCATTGCACATGCCCAGTCCTTTCAGTTTCGGTTTTCAGTCCGATCAAGTCTTTACATGCCCTCTCGATTGGATTAGAAAAGGAATAAACCACCCCTTTCAATCCGATCGAAATTTCATTCAGATCGAGCTCAATGGGATCGATTAAGGTGTTTACATGAAGGCTTTTCAGTCCGATTGAGTCTTCAATCCAATTACTAATGGATTATTTGGTTGGATGTAAACGTACCAAATGTAAAATATGTGAAAAATTATGTGTTTTTTGAACATTTAAGCATGCAAAACTATTCTAGTATGCACCAAAAACAAAATCAAGAGCTTCAAAAGGGACATAATAGGTCCCCTATAAGCTCAGTTAATATTACACAATTTCATTCTCAGACAAACACACTGACATTTTGGTTCACTGATTAATCTGGTGCCAGTTTTTCAGTGTGAAGCGACTGCCTTCACAGGTTCAGCGGGTCTCTTTCACACGACTGTCCTATGCCAGGTACAGCATAAAAGGACAAAACAATCATTCATTTTACCTGGTCAAAAACTTGGGAGATGCTCTTTAGATTTATTACATTTAAGAATAATAAATAAGAAAAAAGAAAAACTCAGAGAAATACTCACTAATAAAAAGTGTGACAACTAGCCCCGGTTGCCCCTACCATATGGATTACTGGACTGTACCGCAGTGAAAATGTAAAGATATGGCGTAGTATAATAATTTTGACTATTTAAGAACTTCAGTCAGAGAACGGATAGGATGATGTTTAATATTGTGTTATTTTCGCCACTGAGTCTGATTACTTTTGGTCAGTCTACACTCCAAATTTACTTCTCAAGGTGTTACAGAAACGCATTCATCTCTCAAATCGGATCATCCATGTGAATACCAAATCCCACTTGGAAACAGCCCTTCCAAGTCGCCATGCAAAGCATCAAACAAGCTCTTTTGAAGACCATTCATGGCCATTCAAACTACATGGAAAAGGAAAAGGCCTGCTTGTGTTAGACTAAATATCCGGACTGCAAAGGTCACAAGTCTGTCGCGTAACTAGACAAATAAACGAGTAACAATGAGAGAGGAATAATGACAATCTCTATGTAAATATACAGCCTCTGTGACAATCCAAATCAAAGTTCCCTCACTGCTGCCTTTTAGAGACACTTCCTTGCATTACTGAAAAAAAAAGGAAGACAAAAATGATCTCAAATGCAATTATATTTATTCCAGTAAATGCATTTGACTTTCGCTGTTATGGCTTTTTGTATTAGATAACCATAACTGTAATATTTGTGATATCATGCATAGTGCATGTTTTTCATCACTGAGATCAAATTCTAAACAAAAAAATGCTATAATATACATATACACAGTTACACATACAGTTAATGTTAGTCAGTAGTTAGAAGCATCTCTTGCTGCTAACTCAATCGGCAGTTAGGCAGGAAGTGGTTTACAAGACATTAGATAAAAAGAAGGTGAACACTTTTCTTCATTTGTGGCTAAATCAAAAGAGTATGACTCTGACTAGCTATGCATCTAGGTCAAAAACACAGAGAATTGAATGAAAAATAAATATTGTCTTATTTTTGCTGGTTTAATGTTTTGTTTCATTATTGTTTTATTCTTTACCATTAATGTAGAAATATTGCATAAATAATTGCAAAAAAAAACCCTATTATATAAATAATACATTTTAAATGTATATCAGTGGGGGTTGACAAAATGTCAAAGGTCAGCATGTTAAATTTAATAAGCATTTTTTTTTTTTTTGTAAGACAGACTGTAAAGGTTCAAACAGACTGTAAACTCAACCTGAGAAATGTTCACTGTTTGAAAATGTTTTATATAGTTGATTACAATTCCAGTTACTGTATGTAGTTTTGGTTGAGTGTAAGAAATGAAAAGGACCCGTGTAAGCCCTCTTGTGGAAGAATGCTTTTTTTGTTCTTTTTTGAACAATGCCTCATTCTGATGAACAGATATCACTACAAAAGACTCTGATCTTCAGATTCCCACAACCTCATCACCCAGCAGTTTTCTAAGACTTGCTTTTTCATTTCTGGCCAGTGTCCTCACTTACCTCACATCTTTCCTCTGTTGCACGTCTGGTATTTCGCACCAGGCCATTAGAGGGCACAGCGATGCCATAACCATCCCACAATGCCACAGTCGGTAGCAGGTGGAGCTTACCAGTCACTGCCAGACCAGAACCTGCCACAATAAAATGCAATGATAGATTACAGTTCAGTTCTGTTTTACAGGAGACATGCACAGCAATTAATGGCACTATCAGAGACCTGTCACATGTAAGAATGGGAGAGAACATCATTTATCAATGAAAATATTTTAAAATGGGAAACTAACTGTCCCATATGCTAAATACACTGGTCATGCATAACATTATGACCACTGACAGGTGAAGTGAATAACACTGATCATCTCTTCATCACAGCACCTGTTAGTGGGTGGGATATATTATAAAACATTTTGTCCTCAAAGTTGATGTGTTAGAAGTTAGAAGCAGGAAAAATGGGCAAGCGTAAGGATTTGAAGGAGTTTGACAAGGGCCAAATTGTGATGGCTAGATGACTGGGTCAGAGCATCTCCAAAACTGCAGCTCTTGTGGGGTGTTCCCGGTCTGCAGTGGTCAGTATCTATCAAAAGTGGTTCAAGCAAGGAACAGTGGTGAACTGGCGACAGGGTCATGGGCGGCCAAGGCTCATTGACGCACATGGGGAGTGAAAACTGGCCTGTGTGGTCCGATCAAACAGATGAGCTATTGTAGCTCAAATTGCTCAAGAAGTTAGTGCTGGTTCTGATAGAAAGGTGTCAGAATACACAGTGCATCACAGTTTGTTGCGGATGGGGCTGCATAGGGTCAGGGTGCCAACAGTGTGCATGTGAGCATCAGAACTGGACCATGGAGCAATGGAAGAAGGTGGCCTGGTCTGATAAATCACGTTTTCTTTTACATCACGTGGATGGCCGGATGCGTGTTCGTCGCTTACCTGGGGAACACATGGCACCAGGATGCACTATGGGAAGAAGGCAAGCCGGCGGAGGCAGTGTGATGCTGGGAAACCTTGGGTCCTGCCATCCATGTGGATGTTACTTTGACACGTATCACCTACCTAAGCATTGTTGCAGACCATGTACACCCTTTCATGGAAACGGTATTCTCTGGTGGCTGTGGACTCTTTCAGTCGGATAATGCTCCTGCCACCAAGCAAGATGTACGATTTTTTTTTTTTTTTTTTTGTGGGATAACTTGGAATTGTTGGGGGTAATAATTTTTTTCATTAATTTAACCTTATGAGTGTTAAAAAATAAAACAGCAGATTGTGTTGATATTTGCCATGTATGTTTTACATTTTGTCATTGTGGAATTTGCTCAAAAAAAAAAAAAAAAAAACAACCATGACAACAGCTCAAGATTCAACATGTAAATCTAAATATGACCACTAGATGCCAGCCATAACACAGTTTAAGTGTTTCAATAGCCTGACCTACTTTTGATATCGCACCAGTCCACACATACCACATTCTTATTCAACATACAGAAAAATGGTAAAATTTTTAAAAAGCTTACAATGAGGACAAGCTCTATGTTAAATAAACTGGGCTTCCTTGTAAGATTACGAATGTCAGATCACTTTGAATAGAAATAATCTCATTTAATAGTAAATTTTCTCTTTTAATCGAGGTCAAATGAGGTGAAAACCTAATGACTTAACATTAGGAGCATTTTGTGCTTGTAAAGTAAACTAAAATATTTATTTAAAAAAATATTTGTTTACTTATTTAGTCAAAATTAACTAATTAAACCCTCAGTTCTCCTCAATTAAAAGCCAATCATGCAAGATCATACTGTAGAAAATACTCAAGGGACATCAAAGGAACCATTGCAGGTATTTCTACAACAGGACATCAGCGGCACAGAGGGACTCCACATAAATATTTCATCTTCTTGCCCATGAATTATGCATATTCTATTACACGCCCACATAATATGATGCTCATGTCAATTTGGAGGGCCATTGCTCTACAGGGTGACGGCTATGAAATCCACCTCTCAGGTGAAATGTGATATACCACCGGATGCCTCTGCTTCTCCACAGTGGGGCTTATGGGAATTACTGTTTTACGGGAAAACAGGTTGAGGCAGTGGGTCACTGTGTCTGGAAGCCAAGTGTCAGGGGAGCTGTTGTGGGGCCAGATAATTAAGTACCGGTCAAACCAGATAAGTCATATTGCAGATTAATTATTTGGAATAATTCTCATAATACATACAGAGATTTATCTAATGCTAGATAGGGAGACGCGAGAAATGAAAGTAGTTTATAATATGATTTGTCCCTAGCAATCATATAATATTGACTTTTGAGGGCAAGACAAGGCATGTAGTACAAAATTTTTTTTCCCATGGAATAAATTGCTTGGATCCATCTGTTCTACCCTATGAATAATCATATGTGTTGAAAGATAAACTAGATTTCAACATTTTCCAAAGAAAAATTGAAGTGTGTGTCAGTCCAAAACTCACTGCCTGATTGGTTCAGAGCGGTTCTATTGCAATGTGGTTGCTAGGGTGTTCTAGGGTGTTACTAAGTGGTTGCTTACTTGCTCAAGTCAGAATAGCCCAGCTCCAAAACTCTGCTATTCTGGTCATAAAGTAATAGTGATGCTTGTCAAAAATTGAAGAAACATAAGCAAACCTGGGTACATAACAGGAAACAGAGGAATTTCATACATTAATAAATTATTGCAGACTTGCATGCACAAACACATGGATGGACATGCTAGATTTATTCCAGTGGCTTCCACCTCCCCCCATGATGAGGAACACATGACCACTGACATGAAGACCAATCACGCTCTGGACCAAACATCACACTCAAAATTAGCCTTTCAACCAATCAGCTTAACCCCAGGGCCCTGAGGACTGTGTTTTACTGTGATCCTCATGCCCTATTATTTGAATATATCTGCATATATTGCAACCCCATTGCCTACACAGAACCCAGTGGCCCATAGGATGCAAGCTTTGTCTTTATCTCAAAGAACTGAGGTTGAAGAAATTGCTTAATAAATGATTGTATATATATATATATTCTATTTAAATAAATCTTTTGGTAATTCATGTATGTTCATGATACACTATATTCATACATAAATGTTGAAAAAATTACAGTTAATTTAATTGTTTTTTTTTATATATATATATATATATATATATATATGTGCTGTCAAATATTAATCACATTACAAATAAAAGTTTGTATTTACATAACGTGTATGTACTGTGCTTAATTATTCTGTACAGTATATATAAATACACACATACATGCATATATTTAAGAAATATTTGCATGTATATACTGTATATATATTTATATCATTTATATTATATATAAATATCTTATATATAAATATTTTAAATATAAAATTAAATAAATGTAATATATACATGCATGTGTGCGTATTTATATAAACATAATAATTATACACAGTACACACGTATATTATGTAAACACAAACTTTTATTTTGGATGCAAAATATCGTGATTAATGGATACACATACACACACACACACACACACACACACACACACACACACACACACACATTAGAAGTCTGCTACCCGACCTGAGCCTGACGGGTCCCGAAAAACTTGCAGGTTCAGGTTAATGTTTAATGAACAGCCTCGGGTTCAGTTTTGTAACTAAGAAAAAGTAAATAGGCTATATATACATATAGTTTGCGACATGCTGTTTGCCTATATTTTATATATATATATATAGTGTTACCCTTATTTTTACATAGTTGTCGACAACTACACTATATATTTAACAAATTGCTATGCTTTCACAGGTCAAACATTTATTCTTCACAATATTTTAAGCAAACATGTCATTATTTATGGCATCAGGAATACGCTTCTCGCTTGCGGTTTGTCATTTCATCAGTAAACTTTTCAGCATGCACTTCAAGCGAGCCGCCATGATATCCAAGAGAGGAAATTAAAGCCCTTTGTGTTGCCATGGTGCTGGTAGACTGACAGTACAAGAAGCAGGGGAGGGATTTAGGAAGAAGGGGGAGGGTCGTGAAAGCATGCTGTCCTGTGATTGGCTGAGGCTGTGTCACATGTGACCTTTGGAATGCTAATGCCTAGATTCCCCCCCTACTTTCTCTCTCTCTTCTCTGCGGTAAAGCTTACAGCACAAACACAACCCAGAAATGGTGTAGGATAGCAGGAAAGCAGGACGTAATCCAACCCTAGGAAGGAAAGGCAAAGCCAAAGCGTAAGGTAGGCATTATTTATGTGCATGTTGTGAAATTCCTTCCTTCTTGTGGTTCTTAAACAAGGTAGGAAGTAATTAGGGAGAGGGAATGTGTTTGTTTTCTCACTGCATGCTTCCAGACCCGTTTCAAAAAGCCAGTCCGGTCTGACAGCTCGAGAGACGACAGTGTGGATGTGAGGGCACTGGCCTGCTGTGGGCAAACCTGTGTATGCAAAATACACTTTTATTAGGACAGCAATCCTATTTTGTAACACAAAATCTGCCATCCTTGTGTATAAAAATGAGCTTGGGAATTCTAGAATGCATAACACATTATTTACTTTAGATTCATTCCAAATTCGAAGGATGATAGGAATATTATCAGGTTTTTCTACAGGATTAAAGAATTGGTTACAAAACAGCCTATCTGAAGGATATTCCTCTAAAGGTCAGTTTCTTTCATGCCAAGTATAGTATGTGCATCTGAGACGCCCATGTAGAGTAGAGTCCGGGGTCAGGAACGGGTCAGATTTGTGCCCTTGGCATTCCGTGTGACCCACATTAGGCCAGATTATAAAGAATGGATACCATGTGAATAAGTGCACCAGACCACAGTGCAATTGGATGATTGCGCACATGTGCGTGTGTACGTTCAAACTGCTTTAGTACTTCCAAGTTGGTGATTCAGCCAAATAACAACACAGCTGGATTAGCACGAGAGGTGCAAATCATTCCAAACCAGATCCAGTCACAAAAACACTTCTGAATCAAATTAAATCCAGAATGTTCTGATCTGCAGAGTCCCAAGCATGCAAAATTCTATACGGTCTCATGGAATTATTATGCTGCCATTTGGTTAAGGTCATTTGCCTTTAAAACAAAAGGAAACACTTTATTTTAAAGGGTTAGTTCACCCAAAAATTAAAATTTTGTCATTAATTTCTCACCCTCATGTCATTCCAAACCTGTAAGGCCTTCATTCGTCTTCAGAACACAAATTAAGATATTTTTGGTGAAAAAATAATGATCCCTCCATAGACAGCTAAATAATTAACACTTTTAAGGTGCAGAAAGGTAGTAAAGACATTGTTAAAATAGATATAAAAATAGATAAAAATCTTAATTTTATGAAGTGAATATAAGCGAATAAAGTCAATATTTTTGTTTGTTTTTGCACACAAAAAGTATTCTCGTCGCTACATTAAATTAAGGTTGAACCACTGGAGTCACATGGACTATTTTAACAATGTCTTTACTACCTTTCTGGACCTTGTGTTAATTAAACAGCTGTCTATGGAGGGGTCAGAGAGCTCTCGGATTTCATCAAAAATATCTTCATATGTGTTCCAAAGATGAACCAAGGTCTTACGGGTTTACATAAAGTGTAATCAAACAAACTTACCATACTTTTGTCCTGTGTGCAATGATAACTTATGCTAGGTATGTTCAGGCCATTTGTTGTTGCTGTAAATCAAACAGTTTCACAAGTCCTACTAATATATTGACATCACTTGCCTTTCAGCATTTCTATCAATCTCTGACTGGACAGTTTTGTTTGAGTTCTAATTGGTTGTTCTAAAGAAACTAAAATCAGTGACCTAGACTGTAAAATTACACATTTAGAATCAAAGTATCAACTTTGAGTGATGCTTTACCATGCAAAACACACTGCTGTCTTTTCTAGGCTGTCACTGGGTGGATTTATATGTGAAATATTATCTACATGATTACGTGAATATTTTGTAAGTGATAAGAGCCCATTCCCAAAGTTTCTATGATCTTCTGGTCTCTACATATGGCTTGAGTCCCTCTTTAGTTTTTTGCCAGTTTTAGTGTCCGCCAGATTTTTGCAATTGTTTAGAAATAATAGCACAGCTCTCCTCAACAAAACACATAATTGGAGGTATCATTCAAGTGCATAACACAATATGAGTAACAATAATAATAGAGACTCTGTCTAAAAGAATCTGCCGGTCTGCACATTCATCCCTTCTTTAATCCAGAAGCTTTTTCTCAAGCTGTCTCTTAAAGTGCTTTTATTAAATAAACCATCTTCCCTCCTTTGTGCAGTGACCCAGAATTCTTGTGAGTGGGACTGAAGGTTAATTGCACAGGGAGCCTGGTTGTGTGCGCTTACTCTAACGTGCCGATTACTTGAAGGAATTAGGGCTTTGAGTGTCTAAGTTTTAACCCAGAGTCAAAGATGGATCCTCAGTGTTTATATAAACGCGTTTACCTGCCTAAAATTGTAGTCCATGTTGTCCCCGTAGAAACGTTCTCCCAGCTTAATTAAAGAAGTTGAAATGTAACTTACGTGCTCTCAGATTCACTGACAAGTCTAGTTGTCCACATGATGTTCTCCGTGGGCTGCGTTACTGACAGACGTGTGTTCCTGTGTTGACGTAGACATTCTCCAGGCCAGCCACAGAGGTGTTCTGCTTTGTAACATTCTGACATTCAAGACAAGAGATGTTATACTCAAAGAACACGGGCTGGAATTTCAAACACTTGTCCAAAATCATTGGTTTAAGAGTAACAAAAAAGGTGTGATTCAGTGTCAAAGCAATGGCACCAAAGTTTTTCTACAAACTACTTACTACATGGTATGAATATTGGCATCTGATGTGGGACGTTTAAAAAAAGAGCCTGGAATACAGCAACATTTAGCTAAAAGTGCAATTTTACACCGTTTAAACATGCACAGTAGACTAGCTGTGTATATGTAACATCCAACAAAAGCAAAAATGTTCAGTAGTTATTGTAGAAAGCCATTGCACAAAAGCGCTATTCGCAGTCACCCATGATTAATTTACTACAAAAATGTCCAACAACAGGGCGTTTGCTAAGACAGAGTTAGTAGTATTTGGCTGGTATTTGGAAGTAGTATTTTTAATAAGCTAATATGATTAGAGTCTTCATCTCCTGAGAGTAAACATGATTTTAAACGAATGAAATGGAAAAAATGAGGAAACAATTACACTTTTAATTTAAATGTTGATGTGTCTATGAAAGAGAACAAAACTATAGCCATATAAAAGAATAAATCAATGAACACCAAACAACCAACGGCAACATTATAATTTTTTTTTTTACAATCATAATAAGGTTTGTGGTTCCAGAGGTGCTCATTACTGACATTCATATCCTCCTTCCCATTAATAAGTATGAGAGGCCTCCTCAGCCTCCTCTTAGTGGTCATCATCAGTGTACTATATTCACAGCCTTCTAAGGGAGACTTAATCCATCTCCGCTGCATTGATGCTGCGGCTCTGCTGAGGGAAATAGAGTCACTTGGGAATGTCTGTCTGGGGCCGTAGCGGCTCCACTGCCACAGAATGGGGTACCAAAGGGACACCAATTAACTGAGTCTCAGAGGAAAAAGAAAAGAGAGCAGGATGGAAAGAAGGTGAAAGAGGGTTACGGTGAGACTGTTCACTCTCGCTCACTGCCATTAGTCAAGTAAAGCCCACCGGAACCAGCAAGTGTTCTATGGCCGTGATTTGATGTTCATGCCATATAGTATGCCTCCTGCGTATCTCAACTTGCGTGTACCATTGCAAAATGTAAACTATATTATTGCCCATCTCTAATATGCTTAATGCAACTATCCACCTCATTCCTGACGAGCCTACTGCGTTTTGAATTATGGGTGGCATTTCCGGTTCGAAGAACTTCCATTCGAAAAGACTGAAACGAGTCAAATCATACGACTACCCTACAAATAAAGCTTATCCGTCAGTTTGACTGAATGAGCTGTCAATTTTCCTTCATGTTTTATTTTCAGACGGCATGAGAATAACGCAATGCTTGGTATTTTAACGTGACATATTAAAAAGAGCTCTTTTCAGTCGCTGCGTTCTTTTCCACATTATTTTCTTTTTTTCCTTTGCATTCCGCTGTAATAGTATGAAAAAGGACAACACACACTTTAATTTACAAATAAAATATCCCATTAATAATTCACTGGAATGCACAAAGGATCACTCATTTTTCTCCTCAAATCCTCACGTCTCTTTCCAGGTTTGTTTTCACAGGTAAATACAATTTATGATCTGTCAAAATGACGGAAATCACTTTGAAAGGCAACATATACACTCACCTAAAGGATTATTAGGAACACCATACTAATACTGTTTGACCCCCTTTTGCCTTCAGAACTGCCTTAATTCTACGTGGCATTGATTCAACAAGGTGCTGAAAGCATTCTTTAGAAATGTTGGCCCATATTGATAGGATAGCATCTTGCAGTTGATGGAGATTTGTGGGATGCACATCCAGGGCACGAAGCTCCCGCTCCACCACATCCCAAAGATGCTCTATTGGGTTGAGATCTGGTGACTGTGGGGGCCATTTTAGTACAGTGAACTCATTGTCATGTTCAAGAAACCAATTTGAAATGATTTGAGCTTTGTGACATGGTGCATTATCCTGCTGGAAGTAGCCACCAGAGAATGGGTACATGGTGGTCATAAAGGGATGGACATGGTCAGAAACAATGCTCAGGTAGGCCGTGGCATTTAAACGATGCCCGATTGGCACTAAGGAGCCTAAAGTGTGACAAGAAAACATCCCTCACACCATTACACCACCACCAGCCTGCACAGTGGTAACAAGGCATGATGGATCCATGTTCTCGTTCTGTTTACGCCAAATTCTGACTCTGAATGTCTCAACAGAAATCGAGACTCATCAGACCAGGCAACATTTTTCCAGTCTTCAACTGTGCAATTTTGGTGAGCTCGTGCAAATTGTAGCCTCTTTTTCCTATTTGTAGTGGAGATGAGTGGTACCCGGTGGGGTCTTCTGCTGTTGTAGCCCATCCGCCTCAAGGTTGTGCGTGTTGTGGCTTCACAAATGCTTTGCTGCATACCTCGGTTGTAACGAGTGGTTATTTCAGTCAAAGTTGCTCTTCTATCAGCTTGAATCAGTCGGCCCTTTCTCCTCTGACCTCTAGCATCAACAAGGCATTTTCGCCCACAGGACTGCCGCATACTGGATGTTTTTCCCTTTTCACACCATTCTTTGTAAACCCTAGAAATGGTTGTGTGTGAAAATCCCAGTAACTGAGCAGATTGTGATATACTCAGACCGGCCCGTCTGGCACCAACAACCATGCCACGGTCAAAATTGCTTAAATCACCTTTCTTTCCCATTCTGACATTCAGTTTGGAGTTCAGGAGATTGTCTTGACCAGGACCACACCCCTAAATGCATTGAAGCAACTGCCATGTGATTGGTTGATTAGATAATTGCATTAATGAGAAATTGAACAGGTGTTCCTAATAATCCTTTAGGTGAGTGTACTACATAATACAGATATACAGTGATATTTAACCCGCCCGTTATATCTGTGGAAAGAATCATTCTTTTAGGGTTATTCGTGGTCTGTTGGAAGTACCTTGTTGATGCTTCAATGTCCATTTAATGTTCAGTGGTTGAAGGGTGGATAGAATTATGTCATCTCATTGTACCCAGTTAAAAAAAAAAAAAAAAAAAAACTTTTTATTGCGTTTCACAAATTGTTTACAGCTTAACAGAAGTGACACCCATAATTCATGCAAAGCGTCATGGGACGTAGAAATAAGGTGGATAAGATATGAAGATATTAGGGTGGGTGATCTGATGATTTTATATCGTGATCGATCTTGAAGACGTCCACAATCTACATTTAAAGTGAATCGTAGAGATTTTATGTTCTCGTAATAATGATAAAATACAGCAATGACTGCCAACTAGACGGCTGTGCTAACTGGCCAAATTATATCATGTGTCTCTATCATGAGTCTCTCATGTGTGGTGATGCATTTGAAAAACAATTCAACAGCAGTAGGGCTGTGCGTTGAATAAAATTTTAGTTTCGGGTTCGATTTTGGCTTCCAATGATCATGAAAACGAGAAAAAGATCATTGTGCCGCATGCCGTCCCTTTCCTAAAACCTAGGAACGTACAAACCAGTCAAATCATGTAACGTCGTAAAATGCAGTCTACTGCGGGATATGCTTTATTTTAAAAAGTTATTAAAAGCGCATTAAACTGTGAAAGAGACTGATCGCCATGGCTTTCTGTGTGTACGCTGTGAGACGGAGCGGAATACGGACGAGCAAAGTATACTTGGGGTTTCAGGCGCGTGCCTAAATGGAGTATTTACATAAAGGTATGTTCAGTTACTATACAGTGTTTTAAAGTTTAACTCAGGGTTTAATGACAATTGATTGTTTAATGCAACACTGTGTTTTAAATTGTGCAAATAAGTCCATAGGCTTGTTCCAGTCTGGATATTCTTAATAGCATCAAAATGGGAAGATCAAGATTCAGATCGTGATTGTTTGATATTAGATTGTGATATAATATTTTGTGAAGATCGCCCACCCCTAGAAGATATATTATAAAAATTAACATCATGATTTTCTGTAAAGCTACTTTGAAACAACATATATTGTGAAAAGCACTATAAGATTTTCATTTAAATTGAATAGTATGCAAAATAATGCATACAGATTGATGCATGATTTTAATTTAGTTAAAACACAGGACAGGTTGATATTGTGTATTTAGTAAACAGGTGGACAGTTTATTGTGACCATATCATATACATGATATGAATCTATTGGAATCAGACTGATTAGGCTGATTTTATAAGCATATGATTTTTCCCTAATTCAAGCACATTTTCAAAGACAGGATTTAATAATAATAAAGTTATACATTAAGTAATAAATAAAAAAATAGAATAAAATAATGAAAATAATGAATCATTAAAAATAAAAATAATTGTAAACAAAAATACAAAAGTATATAAAACACATGAAAATATATATGAAAAAATATATAATACATTGAAAAATAATATAAAATGTAAAAAATAAAATTATAGCAAACATTTCTGCATCTGTCAGGACCCACTAATCAACATCAAACAGTCATGGGACAGTGCAAAAAAACTCACTGATGAGATATCCGAGTATTAACCTTGCCAACATGAGGTTTTACTTTAACAGCAGTCGATTAAATGCGCTAAATGAGTCCAAATTTAGTGATGTGAGAGACACCGTGAAATCAGCATTCCTCCATCTCTCAATGCATCTGTCTCACCCCCTCCACCGCTCCCGATGGCTGCCCACCCCCGCCTCATTTCCCTGCCCCCCACTCATTTCATGCTGAGTGGATGAGCGAGTAACTAATATGGATCAGACCCAGACCAGACAGACAGCAGCACCCCCATCCCATCCCAGTTTACTGCCTCATCCTCATCTGTCCCTCTTGATTTTCCTGTCTATATCTTTTCCTTTCTCATCCAGCCTCCTCCTCATCTGTCCCTCTTGATTTTCCTGTCTATATCTTTTCCTTTCTCATCCAATATTCCCTTTTTCTCTGTTCACTCTCATTCTTTCTGTCCTCCGTCTTCTGAATGGATGTGGCACATGTAGAAATGACGATGGAACAAGGGAGGGAAGGTGATAAACAACATAAAAAGAAAGAATGAACAACAATGCCAAAGAACAGAATGGAAATTCCCTTGTATATAAACAACAGAATCCTGGGAATCCTGTTGTTTGCAGTCACCTTCCTCTGTCCGTCCCTTCATGTTGTTTCCACCTTGCCTACCTTGTTCTATCCTCTTCATTCCTTCTCTAACCTTCCTTTTTCCACCTTAATTTACCCGGCTCCAACAGAAGCTAATCTATATGCTAATAAGAAGATGGCAATCAATGACGTTCATGCCCGTCTGTGTGCAATCAATGTGATATTATATGAGAGAGTACCAGTGAAGGAATACATTTCAGAATAACACAGCCCAGAGGTATTACACAATAAGTGCCTCAATTTACTTTTCACGACAGTGGCGTTTTTATCTCCTCCTCAAGGTCAGAAAGGCCCCCTTGTATGTATATTTTCAATTTAGTAAGGCCTCTTCAGAACGACCAGAATCGTCTTTTGTTGTGCCCTGATTTAAGCAGGCCCCAAAATGCTATTCACCTTCTGTAGCTAATCTGAATAGCACATCAGCTGCATGCGGTCTATTTCTCATGAGTGTGTATTTGATTGTGATTGCCACAGCAGTTGGGGGTATTTACCCTTTGCTTAGTGATGCTCTAATCGCTGATTATTAAGAGGCAGCTTCATCAGCACGCACTTAATCAACCAAGACTGTGAACTGCAGTGTTTTCCTACTTCACCACGTCTATGCTTGGTGTCTCTTCTTTGTCTTTGTTTTTAGCACTGCCTTTAATTACAACACATTCAATTTACTAGAATATCACATTTTCTTAAAACTGAGAGCCCCATTTGCTCCAGAAAAAAACTCACTGCCACAATATAGGTGTTTGCCGGGGTGTTGCTATGTGGTTGTTAGGGTGCTGAGTGGTTGCTAGGATGTTACCATGCTGTTTTCGAAGGTGTTCTCAGTGATTGCTAGAAGATTGTTATGTGGTTCATAGGGTGCATTATGGTTTATATTGTGTATTATTGCTAGGATAGAGAACGAGTCCATCAAGAACTTCTAGGACATTGATAGGTGGTTGCTAGTGTGTTGTGGGTATCTTGTTTTAAAGTAAAAATCAGTGAGGTGTAAAAAACTCACCAGGATGGAATGGTGTTTGAGCATATTGCCATGTCTGTATCTGGGATGTGTCCGGGATGACTTGCATGCCAAATACTCAACTTTAGGGGTTTATTGAAATCCCTAACATTAAGTATTAATCAAAAATAATGATTTTATTGACAATGATAAAATTATCAATCATGTTTATATTTCTAAGTACATTTAATTATCCATATAAATGTATGACATTTTCCTCCAGGTCTTTTTTCTGGGACAGGCCATTTCCTCTGTTTTGGCAGTACAAATCATCACCGGTGAATATTCTGAAGGGGAGGTGGGTTGGTGGTGCTTATAGAGGGGGATAAAAAAATCATTACCATCACCCTCATTAGAGAAGAACCAATTGTCCAATCAGCACACAGCTCTGCAATAGGGCTCCAAACGGCACCCCCAGTTGGCTGTCGCTAGGAAACCACAGAACCGGGGGGTGGGGTGGGGGGATCTCGCATGCGTCTGTTAGATGGAGAGAAACAGGGAGAGAGAAAGAGAGTGTGCGTCTGTGCCTGGTGACTGGGACGGTGGATGCTAGCAGTGATCTGGCAGGATTGGGGTGCAGAACGCACACTAGACAAAGAAGCATTAGGGTCCTGAGGCATGGGGCTCACCACGGGGCCAAACGGAGCTCGTGCTGCCCCTCAGAAAAGGTAGGAGCTGGGTTTTTGTCTGAGAGATGGGCCCTTGGCTAACCTGAATGTCTCTGAAATCTCTCAGTGCATGCATATTGATGCATGTTTGTTTTCTATGTCATGCATTTCCATCCTCATACTTCCATCTTACCTAACATCCCTTTAACTTTTCTTGCTCCTGGAATGGACTGCTAGTTAGTTCTGGGTTTTGGAATTACTGACAGACTTATTTTTAGCTCTGCTAAAGGTGACAGTGCATTTAATAGTTATGTTTAAACTGCACACAGTAGAGAGCATCTCATTGGTGGGATGCATATGGTTGGTTGGTCCGGAAGCCTCTGAGGGGCCTGGGACTTGGACTCAACATAACAGCTTCCCTCTTATTAGCAGACCCAATCAGCTGCTAAATACGAATGCCGCAGGCTTTAATCGTGAATGCATGCGATTCCATGATGCATTTCCACCGTAACATGTTCTGGTGTTACTGTATATATACACTCGTAACATCTGAAAAGATTGTGATGGGGTACTACACTACACCATGTACTATTTCTGCAGTATTAAGTATGCATATTCAGTATGCAATATGCAAACTTTCTGAATGCATGAAATACCCAGAGAATGCCAAGCATTAAGTAAAACAATGTTTTAAACAAAATGGCCAAAGAAAAAACTAGCTGTTATGCATTGAATTAAACATGCAAAGTCATGTGACTGAGCATAAATGTGTATGTATGTGTGTGTGTGTGTGTGTGTGTGTATATATATATATATATATGTATATATATATATATATATATATATATATATATATATATATATATATATATATATATATATATATATATATATATATGTATATATGTGTGTGTATATATATATATATATATATATATATGTATATATATATGTATATATATAAGTAAGTATGTGTGTGTGTGTATATATAAGTAACTATAATGTGCTGCTACAGAGGTTGAAGCTGTATGTAGTAAGAAGCTTGCTAGTATGCCACTACGAACCCAGCAAAGTAAACTTGTGCAGAAGACAGCCTCTTTACATTTGTACAATGTTTAATAATATTCTAATTCTGTAACCATGTTTTCAGATGTCCCTATGGCCCTTCCATTAATGCATATTAATGAGGCTCAGGACTTATATTTAGATTATCTAATTACAATGCCCAACTCCATTAGTTCTTTGGAGCACAGGAAATGGCTTAGGGGAGGGCTCATTGATATTACACCATCTCTTGGCATAATAACAGACCATGGGGGGCATAATGGTTTGTTGTGGGTAAAAAGAGGGGGCGATTTGGGGGTAGCTAGGAAGGGGGTGTAGAGTGTGTGGGGTTAGTGGCTCTCGACCACGTGTGTGAGTAATTAAATGAGTATAATTGAAACCATGCCACACTTCCCCTCTGAAACCACACTACCCCCACCCCACCCCCGTGTCCCAACACTTGTTCTCTTTCTGTGCCCCATCTCAATCCCATTACCACTTTCTATGCCTGAATAACAAACCCCAAAAGACAGAAAGGAAAGGAGAGGGTTGAGTCATTTAACAACAGTGCCTATGGCGACTCCAGTGATGAGATTTAGATGGGTGAACCCTCAGCACAGGCACCTATTTCTCATTCTTTTGCCCTGATAACATGCTTAATGTTTGTATGATGGGACCAAAAGGCATATGACTCTCTTGTGATACTTATGACAAATTTAAAGAATGTTTCAGGTTAAAAACAAGCTCTATTAACCACATCTGTGACATGCTGTTTATTATCCCAGAAAATGAGTTAGACTCTGTATAAAAACAGGCTTTATGTTTATAGTAATGCACGTACAATGGAAGTTGATGGGGTAACACATTCTGGAAGATTTAAATGCATTTTTTTTTTTTATTGTTTTTAATTAATACTTTCAAATAAAAATTATTTCTGTACAAAAATGTGTTATTTGAACTTTTACATTTTCTAAATAGTCTTGTAAGTAGTGGGACTACTTTTCTAGGATAAACTTTCTTGATTGATTATGGTTATGAACTGATTATACTGAACTGAACTGAACTGATTTATAAGTCTACAGTTTACTCACTGCACAGTTTACTTCACTTATTTTATTCCACTTCTTTATTCTTATTTTTTTACTTTCTTCTTCTACTTGACTTGATTATTTATAATTCTACAGATATAGATATTAGTACTTTTTATCCTATCTCTATTATAATTTCCTCCTTGTGTTTTTAACTGTGAATTTGCACTGTCCATGGAGCGGACCCGTTTACATTTCACTGCTGGTTGTATATTCTGTATATAACTGTGTATGTGACAAATAAAACTCTTGAGTCTTGATTATGCATCATCATGTAATTCCTGTGGAAGGATTATTTTCTGTAAAACAAACAATCCTTTCTGGTATATAGCAAGTTTTGTACATCATAGGCTCTCAAAATTGCATGTAAAGTCGCAGAGACAAGGAGTTAGTAAGAGATTTTATTACACTAGTTTCATGTTAGCAAGTACATAATATTTGAGTTTAATGGCTATACTTTCAAAATAATGCTTAATAGTTTTTTGCCCCATATATTTCCATTGTAAGTGCATTACTGTAAATGGAAATTCAATTAAGTTTATTAATTGACTGTGATAATCGACAACCTGATATCAAGATTAGCTTGTACTGAACCCAGATATTTCAATAATAATAAACAGACTGAACCAAAAAAGTAATGTTTTGTTGAAGCAAGACTTGTTTGGCAACCTTTAATGTGGTGCTGAATCTGGGCAACTCTTCTTCTGACTGTCTAATCCATCTCCCGTGGCCGTTCATGTGGTGGTAACTAGAGACTGCTGAAAAAAATATTTGCTGAAATGTAACACTGAAGTTGACAGGATGAACTCAAATGCAATTATAATGTAATTTTCAGTAAAGTATGTGAATGAAGTGATGATCTCCGGCTACCAGCTCGGACCTTTCATTTATGCCTTTGTATTTTGGTCTTCCCCTTTATGCATTCATTCATACGCGTGTATATATGTATGTGTGTGTGTGTGTGTGTGTGTATCTACCATGGTACTATTTTTGCTAGTGCATCACATTTCATAAATTATGATCATATTTGATCACTAATCAGCTGGAAATTGCTCTCTTTTTTTCAGCACAGCGTCTCCACAATCTCAAACTTGTTTAAAAAAATATATTGATAGATAGACAGACAGATGATGCATAGAACACAGAGATAGATAGATAGATAGATAGATAGATAGATAGATAGATAGATAGATAGATAGATAGATAGATAGATAGATAGATAGATAGATAGATAGATAGATAGATAGATAGATAGATAGATAGATGACAGACAGACAAATAGACCATGCATAGAAGACAGAAAGAGAGATAGATAGGCAGGCAGGCAGGCAGACAGTTAGATGGATAGATAGGCAGGCAGATGGATAGACAGACAGACAGACAGACAGTTAGATGGATAGATAGACAGACAGACAGACAGACAGATGGATAGAAACAGATAGAGAGACAGATAGATAGACAGATGAATAGAGAGAGATAGGCAGACATACAGATAGACAGACAGATGATAGACAGACAGACAGACAGAGAGAGAGAGATAGATAGATAGATAGATAGATAGATAGATAGATAGATAGATAGATAGATAGATAGATAGATAGATAGATAGATAGATAGATAGATAGATAGATAGATAGATAGACGGACGGACGGATGGATGGATGGATGGATGGATAGACAGACAGATGGATAGAGAGACAGACAGATGGATGGATAGATAGACACACAGATGGACACAGACGGATATATAGATGGACAGACAGACGGATATATAGATGGACAGACAGAAAGAAAGATAGACAGACAGATGGATAGAGAGACAGACAGACAGATGAACAGAGATGGATAGAGATAGACAGACACACAGACGGATATATAGATAGACAGACAGACAGACAGACAGATGGATAGAGAGATAGACAGACACACAGACAGATATATAGATAGACAGACAGACGGATAGACAATGCATAGAAGACAGACAGAGATGGACAGACAGACAGATGGATAGAGATGGATAGAGAGATAGACAGACACACAGACGGATATATAGATAGACAGACAGACAGACGGCTAGATATATAAATGGATAGACAGATGGATAGAGAGATAGACACAGATGGACAGACAGATGGATAGAGAGATAGACAGATGGACAGAGATGGATAGAGATAGACAGACACAGACGGATATATAGATAGACAGACAGACAGACAGACGGATAGACAATGCATAGAAGACACAGAGAGAGAGAGAGAGAGAGAGAGAGAGAGAGAGAGAGAGAGATAGGCAGGCAGACAGACACAGACAGACAGATGGATAGAGAGATAGATAGGCACAGACAGATGATAGACAGACAGACAGATAGATAGTTAGATAGATAGGCAGGCAGACAGATGGATACAGATAGATAGACAGACAGATGGATGGATAGAGAGACAGACAGACAGATAAGAGACAGACAGACAAACAAATAGACAGATAGACAGACAGATAGATGGACAGAGAGACAGACAGACAGATGGATAGACAGATAAACAGACAGACAGACGGATAGGTAAATGGATATACAGATGGATAGAGAGATAGACACAGATGGACAGACAGATGGATAGAGAGATAGACAGACAGACAGATGGACAGAGATGGATAGAGATAGACAGACACAGAAGGATATATAGATAGACAGACAGACAGACAGACAGACGGATAGACAATGCATAGAAGACACAGAGAGAGAGAGAGAGAGATAGATAGGCAGGCAGACACAGACAGACAGATGGATAGATAGACAGGCAGAGAGATAGACAGACAGACAGATGGATAGAGAGAGAGACAGACAGACAGATGGATAGAGAGACAGATAGATGGATAGAGAGATAGATAGGCAGGCAGACAGATGGATAGACAGATAGATAGACAGACAGATGGATGGATAGAGAGACAGACAGATAAGAGACAGACAGACAAACAAATAGACAGATAGATGGACAGAGAGACAGACAGACAGACAGATGGATAGACAGATAAACAGACAGACAGATGGACACAGGCGGATATATAGATACAGACAGACAGATGGATAGAGAGACAGACAGACAGACAGATGGATAGAGAGATAGACAGACACAGACGGATATATAGACAGACTGACAGATGGATAGAGATAGACAGACAGATGGACAGACAGACAAATGAATAGAGAGATAGACAGACAGATGGACAGACAGACAAATGGATAGAGAGATAGACAGACAGATGGCTATATAGATCGACAGACAGACGGATAGATAGACAGACAGACAGACAGATAGAGAGATAGACAGACAGATGGACAGACAGACACACACACACACAGGATCCCTGCATATAGTACTAGGGTATGTATTGTACTATGGAAGAGGATTTTAGTAACAGAAATTTTAAAATGCTTGTTCTTTGTCTCTTTCAGCTTGCGTCGAGTGTGGCAGCGGGGCAGTCGTGGTTCAAAGGTGAGGCATCGGGGCGGCACAATGGAGGGTGAGCAGAGCACTCCTGCCTCCAGTGCCAGCAGCACTACGGGCACCAGTACCTCCACCACAAACTCCACGGGCACCACCAGTGCCTCCACTGCCAGCACCGTCAGCTCCACAAGCAGCGGAAGACAGGCCGTCCCACAGATATCTGTATACAGCGGCATACCTGACCGACAGACTGTACAGGTGTGTAACACATCCATTTGGCAGAATCAGTCAATTTAAACATAGACAACTGAGTGTTCATGTTTAAAAACACCACCCTTCTCCTTGTCAAACCTTGTAATAATCCACTCACTGCATTGCACCACACATCACTTTTTCTTGCTTAAAATGTTTAATTATTGGACTTTAAGTCCATACTGCCATCTGCTGGTGTGTATATGAGAAGGAAAAGCAGGTGGAGGAGGAAAGACAATGAAGATTTCCATGCCTCATAGACATAATCTTTCCCCTGCTGTGGAATGTGGCACTGTTGCTAGATTTCAGCCGAATGTGATATAGATAATCTTATATCTAGTCAAACAAAGTATTAAAGTACCTTATCAATAAGCATCAATAAGAATAATTATTATTTAATAATAGTAATAATAATGTATATAGCCCAATTCATATATAAAGTGCTGCTCAAAGTGCTTCACATGACAAACTGAAAAATGGCAACATCCAAAGTAGTTAAATCGTTTCAACTTCACACCCTATGTTCACTTATTTGTAAAAAAAAAAAAAAAAAAAAAAAAAAAAAATTATATATATATATATATATATATATATATATATATATATATATATATATATATATATATATATATATATATATATACATACACACACATCTCGTGGCAATATATATCAGTGCCTGATCAGACACAAGCAGCATGAACAGTAAACTCAGTTCAGGCTGCACTTTACTCATGACAAGACCAGGGGTCAGGATGCCTGTTGCCTAGCAACTGTGCAGTTGTGGGCAGTTCAGTGAGGACATAACGGATGAGACAAACAGAAGTGCAGGATGAAGCAGAACATATTATAGCTGGAAGAAAACGATAAGAAGGTAATCAGTGATGAGACCGACTACTGAAAGTGTTGTTTGAACGTCTGATATTTGTTCAGGTATTTTGGCATCTTGTTGATTTTGGTCCAAATGTTGTTGTTTTTTCCCATTTTGTTATGGGATGCTAGTTAACTATTAAAAAGAACTGTTAAAATAGGTAGGTGTTCATTTCTTGTGCACATGGTTTGTAATAATTTTAAAGTACCATTATTATTGAAGTCTTACAATACAACATATTGGTTGTATGAATGCAAGTAAATATTTGGTTGCCATTACACATAAATATCATAAAATGTAACTGTTATCCTATACAATATAAATGTGTTATTGTTTTATTGTAAGAGGTCATGCATTCGTATGTGTGTATTACCAAGCCTTGCAATACTGTGGTTAATATTAAACATCTTCATATTAAATGACTATTAATATTATGATAATATAACCATATTCAACATCTAGGCTGACCTTGAAAGCAAAACAGGTAGTGAAAAACTAATTTCAGAGATCTACTTTTCTTTCAAGCTTGTTGCAGTTAATTTCCCGACCAAAAGGAGGAGACAAATGCTGGAACAAAACAAAACGGTTGCTCGGGAAACATTAAAAGATTTGAATTGCAATCTGGCCTACAAATATTTGACATCACCTTGAATCACATCTTGCAACTTGCAGCCATTTATGATTTAAATATCAGCTGTCTCAGATGAATACAATAGAAACACGTCAGACAACTGATGACAGAAAGTGTACAGAGCTATAAAACTAATGTAGACGTGTCTTGAGAAATTCTTGAGTTCATTCTGTGATCTCTGACTTTGATGTCTTGGCAAATCTGAAAGTAGTTTGAGACATTATTTACCAGTGTTGAGGAAAGTTACTTTGAAAGGTAATGCATTACAATATTGTGTTACTCCCTTAAAAGGATTAGTTCACTTTTAAATAAACTTTTCCTGATAATTTACTCACCCTCATGTCATGCAAGATGTCCATGTCTTTCTTTCTTCAGTCGAAAAAAGAAATTAAGGTTTTTGATGAAAACATTCCAGGATTTTTCTCCATATTGTGGACTTCAGTGGGCTCCAAACGGTTCAAGGTCCAAATGACAGTTTCAGTGCAGCTTCAAAGGGCTTTTAACGATAGCAGACCATGAATAAGGGTCTTATCCAGCGAAACGATCGGTCATTTAAAAAAATAAAAATAAATAATTTAAGTTTCATAAGCACAAATGCTCGCCTTGCACTGTTCATGACGTCACGTAATACACAATTACGTTGAAAAGGTCATGCTTGAAAAATTTTCTTTTAGGCTTTCTAATATTAAAACACCCAGGATATGCCATGAAATGGACATTTTAAACGATAAACTGACACAAAGACATTTGAATATGTGTATATGGTCCTCCTTCAGCACATTTGTAAACACCGGCTCGGTACTTCCGCCTACGTCAAGCGTGACCTTTTCACCATAATTGTGTATTACGTGATGTCACGAACACGCATCACAGAACAGAGCAAGACGAGTATTTGTGCATATATATATATTTTTTTTTTAAATGACCGATCGTTTCGCTGGATAAGACCCTTATTCATGGTCTGCTATCGTTAAAAGCCCTTTGAAGCTGCACTGAAACTGTCATTTGGACCTTGAACCGTTTGGAGCCCACTGAAGTCCACAATATGGAGAAAAATCCTGGAATGTTTTCATCAAAAACCTTAATTTGTTTTTGACTGAAGAAAGAAAGACATGGACATCTTGCAGGACATGGAGGTGAGTAAATTATCAGCAAAAGTTTATTTAAAAGTGAACTAATCCTTTAAAAAGTAACTCATCACGTTACTTGATTACTTTTTAAGAAAATTAATGTGCTACGTTACTTTTGTGTTACTTTTTCTCACCTGGACTGGGCTTGTTTTCTTTTTTGTTTTTTTAGAACAAAAAAGTTATATTTAAAGACCCTTTGACACCAAAATTTAAATAACAAGCCTTTATAAAATAAGCCTCAGGCTGAATAAAGTAATTTTTCCATATGGTTTAACTGAATCATTGATTCATTGAAGGTCAGCAGCAAGTTCATTGGTCAATGAAGTGAGATTAAATGCATAAAAATATTAGTTTTATTTGAATCTAATTATTGGAGGTTTGCGTATAGTATTCTGATTTTGCATTTGACTGACTGTTTTCATTTTGAGGAATACTGAATCTTTTTTGTGCAAGTGAGATTAGTAAATGCATGCTCACATTTAGTCTGGAACTACAATAACTATCATGTTTACGCACAACGCCTCTGCATTTACGATTCTTCTCAACATTGGGACAAGAGAGCTGTCAGTCAAATTAAAACAAACTTGTGTTACTTATTTGAACAAGTAAAATTTTTAAAAGTAATGCATTACTTTACTAGTTACTTGAAAAAGTAATCTGATTACGTATTGGCAACTTGGTAACTATTGGCAATCTCAAAGTGAGATTACCATGGTCATTTTCCCAAAAAAAGACTTTTCTTGAGACTTGAGCTAAAGTTTCCATTTTCACTCCATTTAATCAAATTAAATGGAGTAAGCGATAACACTGCTGATGACTGAAATAAACCCAAACACACCCCTCCCTTCATTTCTTTTCTAATATTAATGCTCTTGGCTGATCATAACCCTTCTTTTTTCCAGTGATTTTCCTCTGACATTTTTTTCTCTTTTGTAATGTCTCGCAGCCATCTCTCTTTCTACAGTCTATTTGAGTTAACATCACATGCGCCCATGCTCTAAAAGCTATAACAAAACATCCTTTTTTCTTAATGTAACCATTTTGAATCGAGTTTGTTATATATATTTTTATTAAAGTGGAAATCAGTTTACAAAATAATGAAAACTTGACTGTTTCATTTCCACTTTAAGGAGATCTAATCTGCTTTCTCACTCTTTCTCGGTCTCTCTTGAATGGTAGGTGATCCAGCAGGCTCTAAATAGGCAGCCCAGCACAGCGGCGCAGTATCTACAGCAGATGTATGCAGCTCAACAGCAGCATCTGATGCTGCAAACGGCAGCCCTGCAGCAGCAGCACCTCAGCACAGCACAGCTCCAGAGCCTCGCAGCAGTGCAGCAGGTCGCTTAGCAAGAGGAAGACATAAGCATAATGTACCCAAATACACTCTAACTCGTCTGTTGTTTTCTCCCTCTCAGGCCAGTTTAGCAGCCGGCAGACAGAGTTCAAACCAAAATGGGACCACATCCACCCAGAGTGGACCATCACAGACCACAGTAAGCTTTTATGTGGATGCATCCATCAAAAAGTATGCACGCTATAATCATGTCAATATCTTGTACTGGTTATGATATTCTTTGCATGTGACAACATTAAGGCTGCTCATGTCACAACTCTGTCTCTCTTATTCCCACAGATTAATTTAACCACGTCCCCTGCCGCTGCTCAGCTGATCAGTCGTGCCCAGAGCGTAAACTCCACCCCCTCTGGGATCTCCCAGCAAGCAGTGTTGCTAGGCAACACATCAAGCTCCACCCTGACAGCCAGCCAAGCTCAAATGTACCTGCGGGCACAGATGGTGAGCACACCTGTAAACTCACAAACACAAGAGTAACTTTAATATTTGCGAAGATGCTTTATATATTTGCCAGTAGGATGAATTCAGCTAAATTAGGCCACTGTCATAAAAAGGTATATCGGCCAAACTCTATCAAATAGTGGCACTATTTGCTTGAGTTCAGTCTAAGGTTACAATCAGGAAACAATAATACTCCTTATTCCCTTTAACTGACGTATAATATTTTTTTTTTTTTTTTTTGTAAGGATACGCAGTTTAACCATTAATGATCTGTTTTGCTCACACTTAGCATGTTTGGTTTGATTAAAATTAACCCTGTTGCGATTGCTCTATTAGTGTAGTTCATTTTAATAAGTGTGACTGTGAATGCTGCCATCCGAAACCTGGTGCGCACCAAACAAGCGGACAGAGGCAGCTGAAAACATGGGTCTCTGTCCGCTTTCAAACGAATTCTGGGGCAGTTTGAATTAAATGTGAACGCAACACGGACCAAAGACATGCAAACAAACCAAAACAGGACATGATGTCACAAGATTCTACCATAAAAAGGACAGAATGCTCAAGCATAACTCTTTTTTTCTTATCATGTTGTCCATCACAGTTCGGTTCAGGCATCAGAACCGCATCTCCTCACAGCAGTTCTTCGTTTGTGTGACGGAGGGATTCCTGCCACTGCTTTGACTCTTTTACACATTTTATAAGCTCTTCACGAGTTCTCAGCTGCTCAAAATACCATCATATGTAGGCTACGCACACACATGAGTGCATTTATCCCAGCACACAGCATAGTTTTGGTCATTCGAATATACTACTGGGTTTCTGCTGATACAAAGCTCAATGCTAATCGCTGAAGTATCGCTTTAATAATGAGCATGTGTATGTGTGATTATTTTAGGCTCAACAGAGTAATCTTGTGCATGTAGCCAGGAGTCTGGGCCGAGCCGTCCCTCTGTCCCCTCAGCTGATCCTGGCTCCAACTGCTACAGTAACTGCTCTACAGTCTGACACTAATGCAACCAATAACACACAGTCTGCCTCTGCACAGGTGCACACATATACTGTAATACATGCACATCCAAAAGTAAATGAAGCATTCATACAATTGTGGATGTCTTGACAAAAATCCTAATTTCATTTACTGTACAATTAATTCACATCTATTCATTCAGCACTTTTATCCAGGATTCCTTTCAAAGGAACTGATCCTAAAGGATCCTAATAGGACTTTTATAGGTTTCAATATAGCACAACACAACTATAGTTTATATTTTGTAACTTGATCTTTAGAACACTGTTATGTAATGCTTCTGTAGGACAAAATATCCTCTAGATGTCCAATGCAATACTAATAACATTACAATTCAATAAATTAATATTTTAGAAATATTTGTAGGATCATAGATCATTTGTTTGAAGATTCTTCTTTGATCACATTAGGATTAGATAATTATAATTGGCTCCAAATGTATTTACTTGTTCATCAAATATTACAATTCAAATGTTTTTAATGTGTTTGAATTCAAGAGTTTATTGACATTTATGACTTTCATAGGTGCAGAACCTTGCCCTGCGCAACCAGCAGGGGGCGTCTTCCACCTCTCAGTCCTCTGGCCTCCAGGCACTGAGTTTAAAGCAGACCCCCGTCTCCATTCAGCCCACCCCACTCATCAAGACACCCAGCCAGAGTGCTTCCAGCTCAGGCACTGGTGCCGGGAAAGGCAACTTGAACACGGGCTCCTTGGTTGGAGCAAAGAAAGAAGAGGAGGGACAAACAGAGATGAAAGCTGTTAACATGAGTCGTAATGTCACCTCTTCACATCCCTTAATCGCACCAGGTAAACTCAGACCCATATACAGTTACCCCAAAAACATTAGCCCCCAGTTTCACAGACTAGGCTTAAGCCAATGCGTGTTTGAGCTGTTTTAACTGAAAACAACTAAAATATGTCAGTGCCATTGTTTTATGCACAAGATCAGTAATGTTTTTTTCTAAGGGATGTTTGGAAAAGCCACTTAAATGCCCTAATTGAACTAAGGTCTAATCCCGGCTTAATCTAATCCTTGTCTGTGAAACCGGGCCTAGGGCTCTTAAGCCACACTTAAAATGGTCTGAATGCCATTGCATTCTGAATATTACAAAAGTATGCAAATGCTAAGAAATTATATTAGAGCTTTTCTATAAACTATCATCACGATTCACACAGGTGTCCTCCAGACGATCAACAACAAATACAGTTATTTCTAATATTGTCTTTCACTTTGGCTGATATTTTAATTTTACTACTGTTTCTGTAAAGCACCTTTGTCCAAAGTGGTGCACATTGGAAATTTGAACAAACTGAAAGGTTCAATTCACTTAAACTGCATATGTCAGAAAACATTTCTCTCACTAAGTACCAAAGAAAGGAGAAATCCACCCCAGGCCACATTTGTCCTGCATGGCTTACGCTCAAATGCATTAATGCATACGTGGCCTTTCAAGGGCACACACTTTCTCAGAGGAGTCTTTCAGTGCCCGTCAACATCTGACATGCAAAGCCATCCATCATTCCACTGGTCTCTAATCATAACAGCTCACACAGGGCAATTATCCTGCACATTTAGAAGCAGGTATACTGGGCGTGTCGAGGCCGGTAGGGAGTAGGGACAATGCTACGCTTTTAGTTATGCTTTGGTAGAAGATACAAAAAAAGCCTCAGATTTTTTTTTTTTTCAAAAGAAGAAGAAAGCATCTCCAGGATCAAAAATTAGCACCAGTGATGCCTGCCAAGTGAACAGGCTTTCAGGAGTTTTTTTTTTATGTGACCAAATTAAATCCAATACATAAATCCAAGTAAGCTTTAAATTGCTTTCACCACAAAAAGGACTATAAAATGCATATTTTTAAGTGCGAAATACATTTTCTCATCCAGTCAAAAAAAAGTACATTTTCTCAGTATATCCGCTACTGCAAAAAGTAAATTTTTGACCCTGGTTAGCTAGATTTGTGCATTCACATAAAAAAACCTCATCAACACTTCACTTGAGTTTAGGAGAGCTGAATTTCTTTCACGTTATACAGTAATTTGTCAGTGATTATTTGCATGTGTAAGGTGTATGCCACTGTGTATGTACACAAATAACAGAATGGATAAAGCTTGAACAAGCTTTGACTTGATTGAACAAGTGTGTTTGAGAGGGTCCAATTGAGCCTCAGTGGAGAGGAAGGGTAACAAGCCACCTGATGTGTGTTGGGATGTAGTTTCCATAGCAGTGTGTTCCAGAGAGCTGATGTGATGCGTGTTATGATGCTTGGTTTTCCCCTCGTGCATTAATGATATTCACAGATCTGGAAAGTCATCCTGGGCTATTATTCTCTTAGCTGAACCTTGCTGAAGAAATGTTTTTAAACTCTGAATATTAGATTAAAAATAATATGAACGTGGATGGGAGATTATGGTACTAAGAAATGACTACTTGCTTGAGAATATGATTGCCAGCTGATTGTGAGATTTCACTCATTGCTTTTGTTTTGGAACTGGTAAAGGTCTAAACCAGTAAAAACAGTTTATATAAAACGCTCTTAATTTTTATACCAAATAATTTAAACCATTGAATACAACCACTCGCTATAGAGGCCCTGTTAAAAAGAAAGAAAGAGCCAAAGACATTAACATACTGCTGCTGTGCACTCAAAATGTTAAAGTGAAAAGTACTTCTTGTAGGGCAAATGCACCAATATAGGAAAACCTTGCTCAAGGATTTCTCTTCATAGCTCAGGAAACTTAATGGAGTTGAAAATTCTGTCATGATTTACTCACCCTCAAGTTGTTCCAAACCGTATGAATTTCTTTCTTCTGCTGAACACAAAGGAAGATGCAGATCTCGGAGGCCATTGACAAGTACCATCATATTTCCCCCCCACTATGGCTGCCGAGGTCTGCTTAGTTACAAACATTCTTCCAAATATCTTCCTTTGTTTTCAGCAGAAGAAAGAAATTCATACGGGTTTGGAACAACTTGAGGGTGACTAAATGATGACAGAAGTTTCATTTTTGGGTGAACTATCCCGAACACTTTGAGACATTTATCTCTTCGGAAACTCATGCCAGATTATTGGGGTCTAATCTCAGGAAAGGCAGAAGTGTGTGCTCCATTTAATGTCACTGCTGCTGTGTGAGAAAAACATTTGAGACAAGAGATCAAATTTGGCCCAACATGTGAGAAAAGGTACATCTTGTATGTCTCCAAGCATGAGTTATTGTTTTAATGTGTTACGTGTTGTGGCTTTGCATATAGCTGAACGTTCGCAGGAAATTTTGGGGTTTTCCAGGGTTGCGCTCTGCAGGGAATAACTCATCAACTTATTCTGAACATCCGGGAGAAAGAAAGAGAGAGAAAATGAGCACGGAGGATTGAGTCATCTGAACACACCATCCCACACCATTCACATTAGACGGAAGAACATTCCCACACTGAACTGTTTGCTATTAAGAGTTTTAAAGAAAGACTGTATTTGTTCCTGACGTCTGCTTCACATCTTCAGTGTGCATTTCATGTGACAGAACACACACGCATATACTGTATATATAAACATTAAAAACCACATGCTAGCTAACTTTCCAACCAGTTGGAGTATTTCAGATTCCTTTACCGCTCATAAACTTTTGAGGTTGTGATCTCAACATGCCCAACTCAGCATTTTTTGTGTTTGAATGTTCTCCTGCTGAGATAATATTAAATTTGAACACACTTTCCTGCAAGTCCTCCAGTCAAACACCTAATCACAGTTTTAAACTCATCCAGTTTCCACTGCCGTAGTCCTGGATACAGAAGTTGTACTGGAAAACCCAAGCACAGAGACTAATGTTAGGAGATCACTGAATAAATCAAATAAAAACTAGGAATGAATAAATAAGTTGACCAATGAACTACCATGACTTTTCCATGAACTTTCCAGATGTTTGTGATTTACTGGATAATAGGGATGTGACGGTGAGGAAATTTTCCCACTGGTTAATCGATGTGTGACAACACCGGTAATACCAGTATCACTGGCGGGGGCTTCTTTTTTTTTAAATTGCTAGTACTAAAAAAAAAACTAAAGAAAAAATGTGCACAGCCGCCCAGGCATTCATAACGGTGCGGAGCGAGTGTTTTCAATGAATTCCTATGGAAGTTAAGCTTCCATAGGCATGAACTGAAAACTCATCCGTGGACACACACCCGTG
Organism: Paracanthobrama guichenoti; assembly: GCA_018749465.1. Lineage (NCBI taxonomy): Eukaryota > Metazoa > Chordata > Actinopteri > Cypriniformes > Gobionidae > Paracanthobrama > Paracanthobrama guichenoti. The sequence continues at coordinate 35,549,656 of CM031948.1, read as the reverse complement.
AATGACATTGCGGCCGTAAACGCGTGCATGCACCTGTGTGGCCGTGAATGAATGAGTGTGCCAATTCTTTCGTTATAGAATTAGAGTCAATTCGGGGGCGGGTTGCTTGAATTGTGTGTTCATTAGCCTAATATTCTTAAGGAAAAACACAACAACAAATGTCAAACTCACTTAAATAGGCGCTTTTACATTTCGCTCTGAAACCAAATCTTCCACCGTCTTCTTGTCGATCATCTCGTGATGAATGAAATCTGACTCCTGCTGCGTTTGTGCTGCGACTCTCGTTCGGCTCACGCTGTATTGAGCAGACACGTTCAGTTTTTACATTTTAATTGCGGCTGAACACCGGCAACACCAACTACCGCAGCAAGCCTACTGGATAATGATTTTACAGAATCAAATGAATCAATAAGATAGATTTGTAATTATATTGAAATTGATTCATTGAAAATAACTAACTCAAATGTATTTGCTTACAAATCAGAATTCACTAATGGCTTGCAACTGCAAGCACATGCTACTTTGACGAGCATTATTTAATTGATCAAACTAAAAACTTCAGTGCACAGTCAGCATATTGATTACAGAAATGAGTCCCAGACAGTAACATAGTGTCGGCCCAAAACCGGCCCACATCTGGTACATGTGGAATCCACATGTACCAGATGTGGCCCAGAGCTGGGCAGACACTATGTTGCTGTCTGGGATGGAAAACACCATTTTTAAAATTCCCTGACATTTTCCATAGCTGTGCACTTTAGGAATTTACCTAAGCTGGCCCCGGCTTAAATAACCCTGCTCTAAATGTATAAAGTTTCATGTGCACGTTACTATTGTTTTATATTTGCAACGGTGCGTTTAATGTGTAGTCATGTGAAACAGTATGTGTATGTAATAGTAAGTGTTTGTCCTTCCAGCGTATGCCCAGATCCAGCCGCAGGCCCTGATTAAGCAGCAACCACAACAGTTTGTCATTCAACCCCAAGCCCCACCCACCTCTAGAACCCAGCCTCAGTTACTGCAGACTGCCTCCGTCCAGCCCCACCAACAGACAGCCTCACTGGGCATCCAGAGCTCCACCCAGACCTCATCTGTAGCAGGGATCATTCCGGTTTTGCCCAAACCAGCACTTCACAACCAGGGATCAGCTCAAAGTCAACAGGCCACCATCTTCCATTCAACTATAAGCCACCATGCAGTTAGCCAGCACGGCTCACACATGGGCCTGGCCCATGCTAAAGCTCAACCGGTCCAACTGACAGCCATCAATCTCCAAATCCAACCTGCACAAAGCCAGGTAAGGGACTCCCTTACTAGAGCCTTATAGTAGATTAAAGATAATGTACACAATTTGAAAACAACTAACTACTTTTATCCTATTTAGGCTTCAAGACTGGCTCAGGACGACAAGGAGAAGCCCACCTCTTTGGTGGTAAGAGAGATCTGCCCACCAGTACAAATACAACCATCCACTACGACCCAAGGCACCAACCCCCCCGAACAAGCCAAAGCTGATACTGTTAACGCTACATCTCAAACACAAGGTACGGTGGCCAACAAGAGTCTAAATTTACACATTTTCAAGTATAGTTTGATAATCAAACAATATAATTAATTACCAACAATAGACACATTTCACTCTTTCCCCACCATTGACATAAATTGCCGTCATTTATAAGAATCCGCTTCCATGTTTTCTCAGTTATATGGTAGGGACTAGGGAGCACTATGAAACATCTGAAAGATCACTGAATCTCCTGATCAAAACACATGTGAAGAAGCAGAAACAAGCAATAGCATATGTAAGCAGATGCATATGTAAAAAACAAAACAAAAAAAAAACGTGATTATCAAACATTAAACCTGCAGTCCGTAGCTTTTCCTCTTTGTCGCCATCTCTGTTCGAAATCTGCAGTTGTAGTTATTCGCGGAATGATCAACTATACGTGAATTGTGCCTCGGCAGGACATGTATGAATCCAATGTTTTGAGGAGTAGCTAACATCCACTTTTGTTCTGACCATCTAAGGGGGAAAAAAGCATTGCAATAAATTGTGACGATTAAATCTAACGATCGCTTATCATATCACGTCAAACCGTGCAAATTATACTTTGTTTTCAAACTGTGCGATGTTTTATTAACAAATTTTGGGAGGAGCATGTCAGATAATTAAACCTAATTAAACACAAGTGGAGCACGTCAGATAATTAAACCTAATTAAACAGGAGTGGAGCACATTAAGCTAATCAATTTAATCAACGATAAGAGGTGTATAAATACACAACAGATTTACCTTCTTTCGTTGACCGTTTTTATTTTAGCATCCCTCCACCACCCCATCTCCTCACTTTGATTTAATAAACACTTATTAGATGTCAACACAATCCATAATACAATACAGTCTAGTTCTAGACTCTCTCTATCACGGATGGGGAAACTCTGGGTTCAGGCCAAAATTCAGAGCCCGGAGCCCTCCCCCGGACAGCACGCCAAATACGCATAATCTTTACTCCATTTAATTTGATGTAAGTGTGAACTCGTGAATAATGTTAACAACATTAGCATTGCGTGACTACATTAAGGCACAACAAAGAAAACTCTGTAACTGTATGAATTAAGTGAACAAGTGTGCTACTGTTACATAATTGAACGTTACCTGTCCAGCAGAAAAAAAAAGCTGGCCCGGTTGCAGTCTCTTTTTTTCTGTAGCCATTCCGAAGTCTGAAGCCTTTTGCATTTTACAACGGGTGAATCTCCAGTTGTCACTGGTGATTGCAGTTTGAAACTTTCTGGATCCGCCATCAAATTCAAAAGTTTAATTATCCTTCCTCCGGCCTTTGGGGTCTTTTCTGACCCAAAAGGACGTTTTCTCAAATTTTTTTTTTTTTTTTTTTTTCCCTTTGTCCAAATGGCATGAGACTTTGTACCGTTGTCAACACTCTCTAGATCTACAAATATTAAAAAAATGTATTGGCTTGATATCTGTTTTTATGTTCGTGTGACAAAAAAAAAAGTCACACTCAGGGTCTACGGGAGGCCCCACTTAGAAAATGGACAAAATTCATCCTCAAAAACAGAAACAACACAGAACACGCATACAGAAATGAAGCGGCACACTTCCAACAATGCATAAAACATCCACAATGCAAAATGATCATGCTCTCACACACAGACAAACACAGGAATACATTTGTTATTGCTGTTCAGTTCATTGCATTTTGATGTTCATGTTGTGTATTTTTTTACTCAATATGTAATATAACTGTTCATTTCTGTTCATTTTTGTTCTGTTACAGTTAGTTACTAAAGTGTAGATTACATTTGTATAATTATAAGAAAATCAGATGTTTTAAATAAATGATAAACTCTAAAGAACTTTTCCAACTTTTCTCTTGTTCAGGTTTGATTCTAATCATAAATCAACATCATTGGAAAAAATGCTAAACTTTGACAAAAATTAATTTTAATTGTTAGAATTGTGATTTCATAACATTTCAATATGAATCCAACTGAAAAATACTCGTGAAAAGATGTCTTTCAGTCAGTCAAATAGCACATTGCAAATAGTGGAGCTCTGCAGCTAAAAGTTTTTATTTTTTCCTTTTTTTTTAACTGTATTTTCCAAAAGATGGGCAAAAATCTGACACTAAACCATGTCAAATTATCCATGTTATCCCCACAAATGAAAGTTAGAAATTTGGGTCTTTTATAAAGTGAATTGTACATTTAAAAAAAAATGTTTTGTGTGAAAATCCATTAAAAAATATATTTTTAATTTATTTATATAAATGTAAAAATGATTAGAAATACTCCAAAAACGGCACCGATGTTGAGTAAAAACATTAATAAACAGAGTAAAATTACATTTGTTCTACATTTGCTATAAATCTCCACCTCCAACATCCTCACACGCAATATAGCCTACTAGCCGGGACACCTTATTGATGTGACGCAAAGATATGCTCGAATTTCTCGTGGAAATCCACCAGTACCACTGGAATTAAAAACATTATTACAAGCTTACAGTTGAAGATTGAGCTAAGGTAAGCAGATAGTTTTGAACACTGGCTGGTTATGTACTTGCTCAAAAAAAAGTTACGGACTGCAGCTTTAAACAGCATATAAATCAAAACTGCCTAATGTTACTGAATGAAATGCCGCCGCAGGACGAGGTACAGGACTGTGCAACCTTAGGAGGAAACCTTATTGTTCGGAAGTTTTTTTGATCATCGTTCTGAATCCAATCTGGATTACACAGTACGTTTTCTCATCTTTTTGCTCAAAATGTTGCATTTTAATGAAACTTACCCACATTCAAATGCTGATAAATAAATGCATGAAGCTAGAATAAAACTGTTTAAAAGCAGAGGGTCTGATCTTTCTTTTTATATATATTGAATGTTCAGATATTCATACAAAAAAGTATTTTGGGGGCCATGAAAATTATGTGAAAATTATCAAAAATGCTAATGGCGATTATTATTTTATTTTTTAAACGCTGCCGGGGAAAGAGTTAAGTTAATGTTATTAATAGGTATTATTATTAATACACGTTGCTTTTTAATTTTCACTCTTTTTGTGCAGTGTTTTGCTAGCTTACTGCTTACGCTACTTTACTTCAAAACCGACTTCAATGTGTTTTATATTCGGTTATCTAATGACATCCGTACATTGTAAGTGTCCAAATTCTTTCTGCCTGAGGGAACTGCATCAAAAACCACATGGCTTGAATTAAATACATCACAACTGCACTTAAAATACAAGGCTTCAGACTCCCACATGGTGAACCAGATTGTCTAACTGAGAAATATAAGGGGTGGCGTGCCGTGCAATTCCCATATACAGAAATGTGGACAAGAACTGACTCTGGGCCAGTCACATGACTCTGTAGACTTCCTTGACTGCCAGAAAGCACTAGTAGCTTTCCTTACAATCAGTCAGACACGGGTTTTAGACCAGGGTGCTTTCCTACCTTCAGATAATGCCCAATACAGACTAAATAAAGGACACAGCGGCTGCCACCAAGCCAGTGCAAGACTCTTGAACCGCTAGAGTCATGTGACCTGCCACTTGAGGCTGCTGCTGCCATCCAGGGAAAGACTGAACCGCCTCTCCGGCAGAATGTGCAGTCCTTGTGCGTGGGAGTGGAGCATTGAAAAGGAGCTGCGCTCTCTGCATGTTGCGTAGAATCGGACGCGTGGAAATTCTGTCATTAAGATCAGTGTAACAGGCGTGTAGGAATGAGGCTCCCCCCGTGTTTTGAAACGGAACTGAAGAGCGCCCCTGAGGGAAATGACTTTTTATTGTGCTTTGTCGGTAAGCTTACAGTATGTCTTGTGTTGTGATTCCAGTAGTTTTGGTTAGTGGGCTTAAAAGGAAAAACGCAGCGGTCTCGAGGCGCGTTTCTTTGAACTGTGTAGTAGACTTGATACGCAGTCTGAAAAACGCGACGCAACTGACGCCAGTCTAGTGCGTACATGGACCATACAGCGCAGACTGAACGCAGTGACGCGTCTTGTGTGAACAGGAGAGATGTATTTTTCTTTAGTTGATTTACGTTTTTAGATGTCTAACCGGTGGCGGGATGTTTCTTCAAGTAATAGTTAACACAAAAATCTAATAATGTACTTACCCTCATCATGACGTCCCAGCGTTATTTCCTTTCTTCAGTGAACTGCAGCATGTACGTTGACAGTTTGTCCATAAAATGACAATAAAACACCCCCTAAAAGTAGTCAATACTTAAATATTAAGTATTTTGACGTTATTGGATAGCTTTGTGTGAGGAACAGAATGAAATTGCAGTCGTTATTGACTGATACTCTTCCCTTCAGCTCAAGTACCGTTGACAGTTGCGTTCAAATAAAAAATGGCGCTGTTGTACGTCGCCGCTCTACGTTTTTGACGTCAAACGCCATTGGAGTGTCAATGTAACGTTACTTGTAGCGTTATCTGCATTAAAATATTCATATATTAGTCGCTGTTTATGAATATGTTACTGAAGCCTAGACTGGTTTAAGATATTTTTTCATCAATGTTTGGCTTAAAGGGAAAATTATGTCATCATTTATTCACCCTCAAGTTGTTCAAGACCTGTATGAATTTCTTTCTTCTGAACAGAATGTTTGTAACCAAGCAGATCTCGGCAGCCATTGACTACCAGTCTGGAACAACTTGAGCGTGACTAAATGATGACATAATTTTCATTTTTGGGTGAACTTTACCTTTAACTGTTCCTTAAACGTTTGTAAGCTACTATTTCCAGCAGCTGTCTTGTCCTGGCTTTCGCTTGAACACTGTTGGAGACCGCTGATATTTGTGCTGCTGATGTTGTTGTGGTTGCTATGGTGATGAGTTGATGATTTGTTTCTTTGCCGCCAGGCTCTGTGGAGATGGCGCGTGACCCCACGGGAGCACCGGTAACATCGACCATGACCTCAGCAGCCTCAAACGAGCCACCCCCGGCAGCTGTGACAGGAAATGTGGCACAAAACGGCGACAACAAGCCACCTCAAGCCATAGTGAAGCCACACGTCCTCACGCATGTCATCGAGGGATTTGTTATCCAGGAGGGAGCTGAGCCATTCCCTGTGAGTTGTAATAATAATAATAAAATAATTTATATTCATAATAGTAATAATAATTGTATTATTACTCATAATAATTAGTGCTGTCAAATTGATTAATCACATCGAAAAGTTTATATATATATATATATATATATATATATATATATATATATATATATATATATATATATATATATATAAGACAAACTTTATGTTAGATGCAATTATTTGACAGCACTAATAATAATACAAGGCAACAACATTATTATTATCTCATAATAACTTTAATACAACAATATAGTTATTATCATTAATACTATTCATTAAAAAAACAACAACACAAGTTTTATTATTAGGATTATTATTATTAATAATAATTCAGTAAATAAAATAAATGTTTATAAAAACTAATATAAATTAAAACAGGAAATGTAATGTATTAATAATTAATTGTATTAGTATCCATAATAATACAATACAACAACATATTATTAATAATAATAATAATAATATTATCTTAATGATTATTTTACTATTTATAATAATTTTAGTACCACAATAATAATAATACAGTTACTATTATTGTTATTAATTCAGTCAATTGTATAAATTAATTATAAAACAGATACAAATAAAACTGAAAATGTATTGTATTATTATTCAGATTTTTAATTTATTTTTTATAGGAATACAGCATGCATTTCTTTGTATGTTAGTGAATTGTCCTGATTTACAGCATCAAAATAAACTGTATTGTCTGTTGAAGGTGTCCACAGTGTTACAGTAATCACCCTGACACTTTTGAATACTGTCTTGTCAGGTGGAGAGACCTCCGGTGCAAGCAGACAGCCCCAAGAAACCAGACACGCAACTTCCCTCAGATCCAGAGAAAACGGCCAGCAGCAACTCCCTCAGTGCCACAAACTCAGACATGGAGGAGGTTGGACAACAAGGTGGACATTTCATTTAGTAGATTCAAACATACTGCAGCACATGGCTGTTTTTCTAAGATGCATGATCTTTTTAAGTGTCAGGGTAAAGTTTTGAAAGATTAAAAACTTGCATTGTTATGAACAAAGGAGCGTCACTCATTAGTGATGAGAGATATGGAATTTCCTGTTTGTGTAATAAGGTGCGGCAAACAGATAAGCTTCGCACCGTTCCAAAGATTACGAACAAACATCGTTTTAGCTAGTCATAAATAAACTGTAGCTTAATACTTTGTCATTTCTCATCAGACACACAGGCTCAGGAGGAATCGGAGGAGCCCAAGCTCACATGCGAGCTCTGTGGATGGGTTGATTTTGCCTATAAGTTCAAACGTTCAAAACGCTTCTGTTCCATGGTCTGTGCTAAAAGGTTAGAGATTCAAAACATTTTTAGTGAAAATACCTAGAAACACATGCTTAAAGCTGCATTTAGGAACTTGTGATACTGAAATAATAGATATAACTGCTACCAAAATGATAACTAATCATATATTGTTGTGATGTGCAGTAGTTATATTTGTATGCTGACATACAACACTCTTGATCAGGTACAGTGTTAGTTGCACGAAGCGGGTTGGTCTGTTCCACCCCGACAGAACTAAAACAACCAATCAGATAAATCAGTGGAGAAGGAGAAGGTCTCATAGTCCCAGAGGCAGGGAGGCCAAAAAGCAGGTGAACACCTACTTCAATCCAGTTGTGCATGCCACAATCTTTATTATTACCTCATTTTAGTGCATGCCTATCATCTCTTGTTTTATTCTTGATCCCTCCAGCGGCTCTCTGTATCTCAGCAATCTCAGGGAGAATCTATATCCTCACCCCTCCAATCTCAGCCTAGTCAAGGAGAGTCCAGCCCCTGTTCGGATATCTCCAGTTATGAGGAAGCAACTTCCCCGCTCTCTGCAGCCAGTTCTGGCCCAATCGTTTCTCAGGGTGGGGTCACTGGTAATGATCCAGAAGAGCTTCCTCTCCTCAGTCAGCACTTCCTACCATGCGACCCCACCAAATGGAATGTGCAAGAGGTTTTTGAGTTCATCCGCTCTTTGCCAGGTAAGTGGCTTTTTTACAGTACACACACACAACACTTTTTAAAAGTTTGGGGTCGGTGCGATTTTTATAAAAATAAAAACAAGTAATTAATGCTTTTATTCAGCTAGGATGCATTAAGGCCAGACTAAGGCAGCGCCGGGTAACGTCGGTCAGCTTCATATTTTTGGTGTGTTCGGCACCGCTGACTCTAGTCGGACGCTGTCGGGTTTCAAGCATGCTGAATCTCATCAGGCCGTCGTGAGAGGGAGAACTCTGATTGGCTGTTCAGTTTAGTGAACGAGTCCATGCATGAGAATAACAGCGAAAGTAATGAAAGCAAGCAAAGAAGTCAAGACTGTACAGACAGAAGGCTGTTATAATTTTACGTCATCTTACCTGAGCATTCGAATGCACTAATATTTTCATAATAACATGAACCGACTGGAATGGCAAGCAAGCGCTGCGTTGTTTTACGGTTTGTATATCTGGAGTCCTAAGCTGTTCAAAATCGCCCCCTATACCCTCATTCACTATTCCCTACATTACTCCACCAATATAGTCCACGTGAAGGAGTGAATGAAAACGAGTGAGTCCACTTGAGTGAGTGCCGCTTTTGCATAGTTTGTGCTTGCTTGTTTAATAATCATTTGAAACGTAACAAACTGCCAGTAGTAATGAAAACTGCCAGTAGAAAATGAAAGTAATGATTTATCTTGAACTCTGCCATGCAAACCAACATGAATAAACCTTAATTAAACAATTTAATAATAAATTAAAAAGTATGGATGATTCAGCTGCGGGCGCCATCTTCTGGTCACAGTGCATTGTGGGTGTTCTCTAGCCGTTTGACTGTTCATTGGGCATACACTCGTTATTGCGGTGCATTGTGGGGTTGCATGAGTGCACACGATAACGTCCACTATGGTTTCGGACACCACTGCAAATGGCTGCCTTTCAAATAGTGCCCTCCTTAAGGGTATAGGGGGCGATTTCGGACACAGCCCTAGTCTTGGCTTCCCTTTTTGAATGATGAAAATGGATACCTGCTTGATATAGACCGATATTTACTTACACGCAGAATGCACATGCTAGTTGACAGATGCCTTTAGTCCTTTTGGTGTGTTCAAGCGAAGCTTTTTGGCCGAGACGCAACCGTCGAGAGGCGTCACAGTCAGCTTTTGTCACAGCTAGTTCTTTGACGTCATCTTGGCTTTAAATTGATCAAAAGTGACAGTAAAGACCGTTTCAAACAAATGCTGTTCTTTTGAACAGAATCCTGAAAAAAATGTCATGGTTTCCAAAATATTAAGCACCACAACTGTTGTCAACATTGATGATGATAATAAGAAATGATTCATGAAAATCAACATATCCATCACAGGAATAAATTACATTTTAAAATATATTAAAATAGAAAACAGTTATTTTAAATTGTAATAATATTTCACAATATTGCCGTTTTTAACAAATAAGCATACAACAAAAATCTTTCTGACCTCAAACCTAATAACAGTATTTTATAAATGCATACATGCACACACATTTGCTATACTTTGCCAACAAGTATTATATAATATTGATGGCAAAGGAAATAAATGCAAAGCTATGTTGAAAGTTGACATTTCTACAACAATATATTTATTTACAAATATGCTATTAAATGATGCAAATTTTTGTGTCTCAACAATTAGGTTGCCAGGAGATTGCAGATGAGTTTCGTGCTCAGGAGATTGATGGACAGGCCATGCTGCTACTGAAGGAAGACCACCTAATGAGTGCCATGAATATTAAATTAGGACCCGCCCTTAAGATCTTTGCTCGCATAAACATGCTGAAAGATTCCTAGCCTTAAAAAGGCAGTAAGTGTATGTGTGTGTGTCCTCTGATGTCACTTAAACTTGACCTAGTGACTACAGCACCCCAAACTGCACTACAACATTTTTTTTTAAATAATTCACAAATAACAATTTTATATATATAAAAAAATGGGGCTAAGCCCAAAGCTGCACCTCAAGAGAAGAACTGAAGTAAATTCAGCTGGAACAGAATTTGACCCAACTACCTATGAAGATCCGCACAAATATGGACTTATACCAAATGGAAGGCATTATGAATCAGTGATTTGGAATTCAATTCTGACTGGGACTCACAGATCACTGGACTTCACTAGTTGTACCGGTGCTCAGAAAAAAAAAAATCCTTGGATAATCCAAAAAGTCCAAACGGAACTAATAATGTCATGTGGTTTCACAATCCCACATTTTGGCCCAGATATCTCTGGAATGTACATTTGTTGTTTTCAGGTTTGACTTTGTCTTATTGTACATGCCAGATGCTTTTGTACAGTCTAAATATGTTTAAGTAAATTATTCTTACCTATGTAAAAGTAGTATTTGTAACAGAGTTGAATCACAACAAACTGGTGCTATTTCACTTTCACCTTTACTTTGAGAAGACTTGAATAACAGAAGCACAGTAACAGAATACTCAATGTTGAACCTGAAAACCTACAACCTAAAGAAAGGTATCCAGATTGAACAAATCCTGTCAACAGCGCCTTATTCAGTGTGTGTCTGTACACTCTGGTTTTGAGATGCACATTGTATTTGTCTTGGATATTGGGAATGACACTATGTTTGGTTTTAATTGTGCCCAGATTTGTCATTGTATGTTGCTAGAAATGATTGTGATGATGGGTTGTGTTTTTTTTTTTTTTTTTTTTTTTTTAGTACAATGCTTTGTGAAATGCCTGTATTTATCAGATGAATGAAATTTGTAATATAACATTTTTAAGGAAGGAACTTGTTTAATTTCTTGATTTCACCTTAACTGCTTGCACAGCTTCATTCATTCATTTAATTTTTTTATATTCTGCACTTAATTTTTTCGTCACATTGATTAGAAAACAAAATACCCAACAAAGTCACATCTGAAAAACATATACCCCCCGGTGTCGCAGACAAGATTTAAGCAAGTCTCAGACTAAATGTATGTTTAAGCTGTTTTTACTGAAAGCAACATATCTTAAAATATGTCAGTGCCATTGTTTTGTCTCAGGATGCATACCAGTAATGTTTTTTATCTAAGGCACGTTTATAAAAACTACTTGCATGTCCTAATTGAACTAAGGCCTAATCCTGGTTTAATCTAAGCCTTGTCTGTGAAACCGGGCCTCAATGTTTTGCCATTTACAACCTAACAAACTTTTTTTAAACGTTCTGCTTTATCCTTCTTTAAATAAAATGCCATGTGTAATACACATGCAGTTTAATATTTTGTCAAATATGATGATTGTGTGCTTAGAATTACAATAAGACGCCACTAGGTGGCACACATGCATTCCTTCAAACTTAAAACTATCCCCGTCTACATATTTTCAACATTTAAGATGACTTTTAGAGTGGCCGCCTAGCTGACTCGACCCTGATACTATAAAAACTAGATTTTTCAAAGAAACCCGTCCGAATATGTCAAGTCGTGCTGAGAGTTGAGGACCGAAGAGTGCTTTCAGCTCCCATCGCCGCACAAAGAATCCCAACTTTTCACTTTAAGTCCCGCCTCCTGTCTCTCAGTCTCGTTTCTCATTGGCCCGTTACGCCGCAACACTTCCACCCCATTGGCTGTGTAAGATGTCCGTTTGCGTTCTTTCACAGCAGATGAACTTCGGTGAAGCCGATCTTCAACAACGGTGCTGCTCGATGAGCGATATTGGAAGCTGATCAAACCTGGCATGGCACCCACAACGGTGAGAATGTTCTCTTTATAACATATAACTTAATATTTAGAGAGAAAGAAAGGAGGATAAAATGAGCACGAAAGGGGGAGAAAGTATTTTTGCAAAGACAGGATTCAGATTGTTTCCATAGTAAATGCTCATTACAGTTCTGACAGCAACTGTTTTAAAAACGCTAAAAGCAAAAGTACACACATCCTACATGAAAGGAGTTTGTTATATGAGCTGTGCATGAAAAAAAAAAAAAAAAAACTTTTTCAAATTTCCTTTGTCAGAGCTGCATAATTGTAAAAGGCTGTGTCTCAAAAACGGAGTGAACTGTTTACATAGGCATCATTTTTATCTATCAACAGGCGCGTGCATCATTTCTGGGCATCAGAAATGAGTGCAGAAATGCTACATGCACATATGATGCCCCAAACTGCACAATAGATGGGCAGTGCACTAGGTTTGGAGGCATACCGCCAAAGAATGCCAACTAAAAAGAGGAACCTTGGGCCACACTTTGTTTAGGGTCCAATTCTCACTATTAACTTTTTGCCTCAATAAACTCCTAATTACTGCTTATTAATAGTTAGTAAGGTAGTTGTTTGAGAAGGATTAAGGGATGTAGAATATGGTCATGCAGAGTAAGGCATTAATATGTGCTTTGTACTAATAAACAGACAATATCCTTGTAATATACATCATAATAAGCAACTAGTTAATACTGAGAATTGAACCTTACACTAAAGTGTTACAGAACTTTTTTTTTACAGTATAGTATAAAATAATAAATACAATAGATATGCTCAGAACACTATCATTGATTTTTTTATTTTGTATTTTCAAAATCCTGTTTTGTACGGTGATATTTTGAAGTGTTTAACAGTTAAAATATTACACTTTGTGCAGTCTGTATACAGCTGATCACATCAACAGGCAGTTGACATTGGGCCATCTGTTTTGTAGCTCACAAGCAGCTTGAGGATTAAATTAATTACCCTCTGACATGTCGGGTGAGCTTGGACTCAAACACTGACTGCTTCAGTCTAGCTCCAGGGAAAAATGCTGGGTAATTTAAGAAGCATTTGGGCCGATGTTGAATGCTGTAGCACGCATTAATTCAGAGAGGCATGGGCACCATTAAAGAGGAAATGCCAAATTAGTCAACCATGAAGAACACTATGGTATAATCCTCAAGTGCATAAAAAAAGAAAGGTTCTCTTTTTATCACCTTTTCCTCATGTCCACATAATGCTGAATCACAAGTTTTAGTAAAGAGACAAAAAAGCAAGCGAGTCTAATATTTTTCACACTTGATCTATATGACTGTTATTTAGTTGAATGCATCATAATTTTTCTTTGGTTTTAAGTGAAGTTGTGAAATTAGCATGTCTATAAAGTATTGCTTTTCATTGTAACATGCTTCAAATTAGCGCTGTTTGAATGGGTAAACCGCAAACCATGAAAGTTTTCTTGCATACTCGTGGCCTCAGATCTATTGTGCAGTTGCCATCGGTGCACAGCACATCAAAAGGACCTGCCTGACTGCTATTTACAAGGACAAATTTGACTAAAGGCTGCACAACACAGATGAAAGGGAGAATTTGATTCTGTGCACTGCAAAGTACAGTAATGCGATTTTTATGGGAGCTCTGACGTGGAAGTCAAGCTTCCAGATTTCAGCTGGAGCACAGTAGCTGGACGTCTTCCGTCTCCGGGCATATTATGTAACACTCAGAGACTCCTTCGTGACTTCATGATGTGGAAACTTTGGCTAACCACACAAATCTCAACATGAAGCACCATTAAAAGCAAAGTGGGGAGAAATCTAGATTCAGTTTCATAAGATTATTTCAGTTGAGGCTTGCAGCGCAGGGTCAAAGCATTTATGTGCACAGCTATATGGCAAAGTGAAATTCGATGCTTTCAAGGTTATCCATGCGCAATTACTGAGTATTTAAAAGCGAGTGCTCGGGAAGGAATTTCAGTCAGTCTTACCCAACCAACAACAAGTCTCTTTCACTAGCTGTCTATCGATAGAAAAGTTGTGGAATGCTGCTTTAGCTTTGATGTATGAAAGAAGCTTTGACTCATAAGAATAAAATGGAAAACATGACCTGCTTTTTTCTTTTCCTGTAAACTGCACAACATGGGAATGGGAGTTTTTCCTGAGATCACAGCTTTGATCTACAGCCATTATGTTCTCGGGCGAATAGTTCACCCTAAAATGAAAATCATCATTTACTTACCCTGGTGTTGTTCTAATGCCATATATCCTTCTTTGTTTTATGGAAAAATGTCCCAATCACGCTCGTCCATATAATGGCAGTGAATAGTGACCAGCATCAAGCTTTTTAAAAAAGTATCACAGAATGATCCAATGTGACACGTGCCTTATATTCCAAGTGTTCTGGGGGTATATGATAGGGTTTAGTGAAAATTTCAAGTAGGTATAGCTGCAGACCAGAGATCTCCAAAAGTGGACTCCAAAACGCGTGGGAACATTTTATTCTATTGCTCTTTTTCAAAGCTACGGGGCTCAAGATTCGCAGGGTAAAAGGGGGGTGCAACTAAAAAGGACCCATTCTCAGGTGAGGTCTGGTTGGGGAGTTACAGACGACCCAGTTCGGCGATCTCATTTCGTTTGATTTGATTAACTGCTTATCTCCTGAACTGCTGTTTTCTTTAGCACGCTACAATCCGACATGCAGTGCAAATCCGACATGCAGTTAATTTCATTGGTTAAGGTTAGGGTGTCGGACAGGTTTAGGGGTTAGCATTTGTTGTAGCATTGTGTAGGAAATCAGCACTGTGATTGACATGACCAATGAAATATTTAGAATCGGCTGCAGGGCGGAGTTTACACTGAACTGGTTTCGGGGTGGGGGTCATGCATTTCATGTGTCTGTCTGAGGATGCCATTTGACAGACAATAGGAATTATTTGACGTCAATAGAATTATTTAACAAAATTCTTGACCAAAGCTGTTGGTCTTCTCTGCATGGCTGCACAACACGTGCGCTTGTGAGACTCTATTAGCACCACAGTTCACACCACACTGAAATCCAATGCCTAGAAATCCTCCAAAAGTATCCATATAGTTTCTTCACTGAGTCAAATATCCGCGGACTGGAACTCCATTTGTCTGATGTCAGTTGACAGACGTCAACGCAATAACTTCTTGTTATGACGAACAGAACAGATATATTCATCTCAGAGATGAAGGCACATGGGTCGTGTTTCATATCGTGTTTTTGTTAATCTTGATTTCTCGCAACTTGCTTTTTCTGATCGAGACAGAGTGAACTGCCGTGCTAGCTGTGCAGAAAAGACCAATGGCCAAGGTCAAGAATTTTATTAAATTATACTTTAAATTTCGGTTTGTTTTTCACCAAACCATATTGTATACCCATAGAACACTTGGAGTATACAGCATCATTCTGTGATACCTTTGCGTCTTTTTTAAAAAGCTTGATGCTGGTCGCTATTCACTGCCATTTTATGGAAGCACACGAGCGGGACATTTTTTCCTTTTGTGGTCCATAAAAGAAAAAAGGGCATACGGCATTAGAACAACACCAGGGTGAGTAAATGATGACTTAATTTTCATTTTAGGGTGAACTATCCCTTTAACCCTTTGATTGCTCCAGGAGGACAGGCTAACAGTATTGCTTTTGATGATGCATGAATGGCTGCTAACAAAAGATAAAGAGACCTAATATTGTGATGGGTTTTAATTCAGGCTGCCAATTTAGTGCATGTTCTAAAAGAATAAAGTAATAAAAAATGGCCCCCTGATTGGGCCATTTTTTTGGGCCATACATTTTCCTACTATGGAAGTAATTCAGTTCTGTCTGTTTCATGCTGTTAAGAGCCCAGCAGAAACTAAAATCTATTTTTTTCAAGTAACCTAAAATGTGCTTCTAAAATAATTATACTACAATTCAAAAGTTTGGGGTCAGTACAATTTTTTTAAAAGACATTTTTATTCAGCAAGGATGCATTCAGTTGTTCAAAAGTGACAATTATGACATTTATATTATAATGTTACTATATATATATATAAAAAATTTATGATTTTTTTAAAATGCTCTATTAAAAATTAAATTATTCTATCTAGAAGAACATCAATAATAAGAAGAAATGTTTCTTGAGCAGCAAATCAGCATTTTAGAATGATTTCTGAAAGATCATCTGACACTCAAAATTCAGCTTTAACATTTTCATTTTAAAATGTATTCCAATTTCAAATAGAAAACATTTATTTTAAATTTTAATAATATTTGACAATATTACTGTTTATACTGTATTTGTGATCAAATAAATGCCAGCATAGTGAGCATTCTTTCAAAAACATTAAAAAAATCTTACAGACCAAACTTTTAAACGGTAGTGTGCATGTGACAAATATGCCTGCAAGTTGATGTTTAACGGCACCGTTAACTGAAAACATTTGCATGCTGCACTCAGACTGAAAACATAAAGAAAGATTATTTAGTGCACTTGTTTACTGTGGGTTTACCTTGTTTATCTCATTATAATGTGCATTGAATAAGTAGCACACTATGCAATCAAGACAAGCACATCTGTATTATAGCAGACTGCAGTCATTTGGTCTGCAGATGGGGAATAAAGGAGATGATTTGTAGACTTGGATGTTGTTGCCTGATTGCATGTTTTTCAAACAATTTATTCTAAACTTTGTACCGTTTGTTGAAAAGTCATTAGAATCCCTGAATACATTAGAGTATTATTTCGTATTTTTTCACCCACTCATTTGTGTTTTGTTCTCTTTTCAGGAGGCGAGGCTAAATGTGGAGGCTCTGAGTAAGAGAGACGTGCTGCTGCTCTTCAGTGTTCTTGAGGGAGAGCTGGAGGCCAGAGACTTTGTCATACAGGCACTCAAGGTTAGTGCAGTCCCTTCAATGCTGATGTAGGACAAAAATGTTTCTATAGTTTCTTTGTAACCTTCAATATATGGCAGTACAGGCAAATTGTGCTTTTGGTTCTTAAAGGAACGGTTCGCCCAAAAATGAAAGTTTTATGATTATTTATTTAGCCATATGTCATTCCAAACCAATATGCTGTTACTTTTTGTGGAGTTTTGGATAATATTCATACAGCTCTTAATTTAGACCAAAAACACAATAAAGAACCATAAAAGTGTGCCTGTGCATTATATATCCAACACAATTAAACAAACATAACAAAAAATAAAACCATTCCTGTGTCCAGGGTAGAGCTGTCAAAAGTACCGACTTCGGTACTAAGTTGGTACTGAAATTGAAAAAAATGTAATGATACCAGCATTATCCCGGTATCAGCATTTCCCCCTAGCATTTTGAGCGCTGTTGCACGGATTCTTAAACACCTCTGATCATTGATCATTGTAGCCAATCACAGACTGTATGTTGAGCATGTGAACACAATGCCCAATCAGAGACATATGTTGAGCACGTGAACACAATGGCCAATCAGAGACATATATGTTGAGAGCATGAATACCATGGCCAATCAGAGTCATATGTTGAGAGCGTGAACACAATGAGCAATCAGAGACATATATGTGAGAGCGTGAACACAATGGCCAATCAGAGACATATATGTTGAGAGTGTGAACACAATGGCCAATCAGAGACATATATGTTGAGAGTGTGAACACAATGGCCAATCAGAGACATATATGTTGAGAGCGTGAACACAATGGCCAATCAGAGACATATATGTTGAGAGTGTGAACACAATGGCCAATCAGAGACATATATGTTGAGAGTGTGAACACAATGGCCAATCAGAGACATATATGTTGAGAGCGTGAACACAATGGCCAATCAGAGGTGTTTAAGAATCTGTTCAACAGCACTTAAAATGCTAGAAGTTGGTACTTTTGGCAACTCTAGTCCAGAGCTTAACATGAACGTTTTTGCTTTTTGCTCACCAGCCACTGTGGCTAGTGGTTTTCCAAAGTTACTAGCCACTCATTATTTTCAATGGCCACAATTTTGACATCGATACCATGGGGAAAAACTGCCATATAGATATTTTATATCATCTTATAATTTGGCAGCATGTATATTAGGCTACTGTCACTTTAAGACCTGATGGGCGGATCTATTACTGTTACATATGCGTTTTCTTTCTCTTCTTTCTTTCTTTGTTTAAGATCACTTAGAACATACTCACCAAGACCGGTATTTTGACATTATTTTGTGTGTATTTGATTGTTCAAGCGCAATAAGCATTGAAAACAAACTCAAGGTGGCTTTATCTGCGTGCACACTTTGAAAAGTTTAAATTATGCACAGTCCCAAAAGTGCCAAAATTCAAGCCCTGTAACACCAACAGTATTCATCAGGAGCAAATGAAATTAATGAGTAAGGAGAGGTGAGTTTGTGTGTCAACTCTGAGAGATGAGTGAGCGAGAAAGCGCAGCTGGTATTGTGTATCTATTCTGCAGAAAATGAGTATTGAAAGCATTTCAGATATTTCAGTATCGAAAAATCTGTACTTTTTGACAACACTACATTGCATTAATTTATTTCAGAT
This sequence comes from Paracanthobrama guichenoti, assembly GCA_018749465.1. Taxonomy (NCBI): domain Eukaryota; kingdom Metazoa; phylum Chordata; class Actinopteri; order Cypriniformes; family Gobionidae; genus Paracanthobrama; species Paracanthobrama guichenoti. The sequence continues at coordinate 35,530,802 of CM031948.1, read as the reverse complement.
GCCTTTTTAAAAGACTACAATTGAAAATTTTATAGGCTATATTATATATAAAATTCAATTGGCTTGTAGGAGTGACTGTGTTTCACGCCACTGCTGAAATCCACCCGCATTTAGTGTGTCAAGCCCTGTCTGTGTCATCATGTAGAATTTGTTCAGGAGCATCTGGAGTTATTTAACCATTCAAGATGTTTAGATGTTTAGCTACTTACAGTGCTGCATGTTTTCCGAATAGCTGCGACCCAAGTCGTACATCAGTTGCAATTTACACCATTAGGGAGACTCCCTCTGTGATTGATAGCTCTTGTGATGGTGTGGTGTGTATTCCTTGTATTCCTTATTCATCCATACTCAACTGAGGCAATTGACTGAGAGCTGAAAACAAACAAATACATAAACAAGCTCAGATCGTCCTAAATAATAAAACATTTTTAAATACATTTTATCAATACTAATAAATCAATACTTCAATAGTGATATGCCTCAATTATTGTATATTGACAGTCAGTAGTTCGCTGTCAAATAGATTTAACTCTTCACACAGCGTACTAGATACCCAGGAGAGACATTATAGCTGTATCACTCAATGAAATCCAGATGGCTGTCTGGTTCATAGCTCAATCGTGCACGCTAGCATATTAACGCTAACATCCTGTTACTGTATTAAACATCAGTGTACAATTGATCTATGCCAGAAGCTCAGTTCATTTAAGATGTAAAGACTAGACATTTATAAAGATAACTTTAGCCTTTGTGTAACTAGAACTGATGCTGTTGGCCATGCAGAGCTCTTGGTTAGCTGTGCAACAAACATCTCACATAGTTTGTGGGATAGTTGCCGAGAACCTACACTCAAATAAATGCCATAGTGATTGATATTTGATCATACCCGCCGTTTGTTGTACTTCCTGTCTGAACTTAAGTCTTTTGCTATTTGCTGCATTTCCAATTCAGTACAACATTCATCAACCTTTAATTAAAGCTAACTGGATCTACCTTACCTTGCTTTTTCATTTATTTTTTTTTTATTTATTGTGAGACTCCTACTACATTCCAGCACTGTTGCTGGGCCCCATCCCACACTCCTGGTGGACACCAGGCTCAGCAGACAGAACTACACTTCTCTTAAAGTACCATTTAAATACCATGGTATGTTTATCACTTATATATTGGTGAATCTCTCAAAAAAACAGTAAAGAATATTATGAACCAGTTCATATTTTAGTCATAATATGCTAATTATGGTCACTCTTTATATTAGGTGTCCTTAACTACTATATACTTACATCAAACAATAAGTACAATGTATTTATTGGGCCCTATCATACACCCGGCGCAACACAGCATTACTGGGAACGACCACAAAAACGTCATATTCGCCATATGCCATGGGGGAAAACAAGCCATTAGAATGAATGCATGTATACCTTGTTAGACGCTAATCTAAAACTTCAGATAACTTACTAGAGGTGCAGAACGCCACATGGCGACTTTTCAGGACTGCACCAAGCAAAAATAAATCGTAATCATTACAAAGAGTAAATATAAAGAGTCTAACAAGGTATATGTGCATTCATTCTAATGGCTTGTTTTCCCCACGGCATATGGCAAATATGACGTTTTTGTGGGCGTTCCCAGTAATGCCGACCAAGTCTATGCGATACCAGGCAAGTGTTTTTTGCTAGTTTCAGCTCAACGCAGTTATCATTTTCACATCTAGTGTCACGTTGTTTAAATAGCAAATGCACTCATGCCCATCTGTTCGCCCATGGGTGTGCTGGTCTGAAAACAAGGTGCGTTCAGGTGCATTATTGGCGCATTGGTATTTTGAGGCAACTGAAATCGACTGCCCCATTGATGCTGTATATTTTGTGTTATTTAAAGGCTGTGTTAGTAATGTACGCCTATAGACGGGTGCACAACACGCGTACACTCTTGATTATTACACACACAGGGATGTGCAGCAGCACACAAACATTTTTAAATAATAAAAATAAAAGGATTCCTTTCTGGAGAAGTGTTCAGTCTTTCCGCTTGCAAATGCCACCATATAAATAGTTAATCCGCCATGGTGCAAGTGCAACTGGCTTTTAAAGGGAATGGGAGATGAGACTCTGATTGGTTTATAGCACTTTACGCCCAAAACACAGCCATGACTCATTAAGAGAATAGAGACAACCCTTTTGGACCATGCGCCTGTCACGCAGACCATTTTTTCCGTCGTTACACTAGCAAAAGTGGATTCGGACACGCCCTAAGTGCACCTGCGCCATGCGCCTCGGACCATACGATTAGATCATTAAAATAGGGCCCATTTTGTTCATATTGTATTGCAACACTTTTGTTGCTATTAAGGTGGGATACGGGTAAGGTTATCAACAGGTTTAGTGGTATGGTTAGGTTTAAGGTGTAAGGGAAGGGCCAACAGTGTAATTATAGATATTTACGGAAATTACAGCTGTAATTACATGCAGGTATTTTTTAAATATAAGTACATTGTAAAAACATGTATGTACAACAGGGATGGGCAACTTCTGTCATGGAGGGCCACTGTCCTGCAGATTTTAGCTCCAACCCTGATAAAAACTCACCTGCCTGTATCTTTCTAGTAATCCTGAAGACATTTGCTGCATCCCAATTCGCATACTATCCGTACTAAATAGTATTCAAAATTAGAATTAGTGCCCACAAGCCATTGCGTGTTGGACGAGGATTTGATTATAACTCAAACATAAGTAAAAGTGTTAAAAAACTACAAACATGGCGGATGTGTAAGACCGACGGTTAAGTAGAGAGGTTTAGATAAAGGAGTTTCAGTGATTAATAATCAGTATCTAACCTGATGAAAAGATATTCAATGTTATCCACATTATATTTAATCTGCAACAGCATTGTGAACTTTTGTAAATATACGTTTGGTCAATAACCTTTAAATGCATCATTATGCAAACACATGAGGAGAGTCTCCGCATGAAAGACAGAGCTGTCGCGTAGTTACGTGCGTGCATACACAGCATAGTATAATATATTTAGGGCATAGTATAAGTAGGCGAATTGGGATGCAGCAATTGATTAGCTTGCTAAGGTGTGTTTGGTTAGGGTTGGAGTTAAACTCAGCAGGATAGCGACACTCCAGGACTGACGTTGCCCATCCCTGATGTACACAATAAGTGCATTGTATCAAATAATTCATTTAAATGTAGGACATAGTAGTTAAAGACACCTAATATAAAGTGGTACCCAAATTATATACATACAGTACATATAAAGTGGATTTACTTATTTGGCAATTTAGGAATGACTCAGAATCAGCCAGACAGTGAGCAAGACAACTTCCTTTTTGAGCATATCATCTGCGTCAGTACAAACGACAATACTCGGGGCCCCTGGTTTTATTCCAAAATACGTTTTTTGAATGTTATTTGTTCTCTGTATAAACATGCACAAACATGTCAAACATTATTACGCACATTTCCTCTTGTCTAGTATCAGCTTTAAACTTTATTGTAGTGCCGTTGGTTCATCTGATCATGTTAGCACGGTAATAAAACTCAGCATCTGTGCTCTTAGATCATGTTTTTTTGCGGTAAAGCTGAATGGAAGGCTGCACAGATATTATCTGCTGCATTCCTGTTCTTTAAAGCATTGGACTGAGGCTATGTGAGTGTCACAAACAGTAGATTTTGGGTATTAAACATTCTTTTGAATTCCTTTTAAGTGACTTCTTAAGTAGCATATATTTAACCAAACTGCATATTTCTTCTAAAACTCTCTGTGGTTTTTAGGGGCGATGTTCTGGCATGCTGGGATTACAATCTCTGTCACTCATTGCCTGCTTTGAATGAGGTCATTAAGGCATGACTTTTCTGCTTTGACTTTCTCACACACATACACACATTAAAAATGTCCCTTATGCATTTGGTCAAAAGAAAAAGGAAAAAAAGCAGGAAGGCAGAAATCACATCACAACAGCTCCTAATCTCAGCATAACTTCATTAGTTACGCTAATCGTACATACAAACACTATTCATTATTTCCTTGTGGTGTTTTCTCTGAAAAAAGAGGAACTAAATAGTATTTTGCTCAAATAATCGTTTCCATATTTATTTATGCCCCTTAGCGGCTATTGACTTTTGAGGGAAAACTTGAAAACATTTCATGACGAAGTAAATAGTTTTAAATAATTAGACTTTGAGTTCCAGAAATAATGCCTTCCAGGTGTCCATCTCAAAGTTTAAAGTAATTTTATCATCTTATCAACATTCAAAAATAACTTCATATGTTTTTTTAGCATAGCATGGAGGATTTTGGGAGTGCAGGAAGCAGATACCAAAAGTATCTCACTGTTGTCAGTATGTTGTTTACCTTTATCCCCTGGTCTCTTTAATGAAGATACTCTTTGTTATCTTTCTCTATTAGAGAAACACACACACACACACACACATATAAAGGTTGTTTGAAGGCACCAGACTGGCTGACTTATCTTAAGTCATTAGTAAGGTTAATCTTCCCAAGGCCTCCATAATTGCTCAAGCTTTTAGCCTACAAACACACACACACACACACACACACACACACACACAAAGCATCATAAATATATAATGGAAAATAGACATCCATTAACTTGACAAACAAAAGATTTTGCATTCAGAACAGCTGTTATTTATTTGGTACTTACAGTAGCTTGAATACAGTACTTTCAAGTCCCTTTATTTTAGCGTAATATTTTTATTGACAAATGGAAGAATATTAAAACAAGGCAATGTAATAATCTATATAGATCAGAGTGTTGTGTTTTAGGACTAGACTAAATTCACCTTCTCGTCTGATTCTTCTTTTAAACATCTAATACTGGATGTTAGTGTTGGGCTTATTTTTAGTTTGTGTGAACTAGAAGAGTTTCCAAGACAACAAAAAGTAGCTATGGAATTCTGCATCTCATAAGATTTTGTTTACAAGGCTGATTGTTTATCTGTCACACAATAATAATCTGAAAATCTCAGCTCAAAGCAAGTACAAACATCTCGCTGTGCATGTGAGTGGATGTGTGTGTGCTCATAGTTTGAGTACAGGTCTGCTTTTCTGTCCTGGTCTGTTTTGACTTTCTTTTTTCACTAATTAAAAAGGCAAATATTTTAGTCTGGCCTGTGTTATATTGCAATCCCTTTGACATTTCTTTTCCCCACTTTCCTTTTTGACTTTACTATCAATTTAAATCAGAACAGTTAAATAAGATTTTACTTATTATGTAACAGCTCCTAGATGCTTATCTTCAATATGTCTACTTCAGAAACGCCTTTCCTTACTTTTTTATTTTTTTCCACTTCATTTTCTCTTTTTTCCATATAATTTACAAGATATTTTCTAAAACGGGGAATTTAGTCCTTTTATTTGCACACTAACTTCCAAAATGTTTCAGAGAATACGTCACAGCTGGAAAGAAAATGGCATTCATCAAAGACAAATGGCATTCATCTTTAAAGCTGCTGTGTGTATTTTTTTACAGTATTAAAATGCTTTTTAAAGCACCAAGCTTTCATTAAAGTATTGGTGGCAATGTGTTATTAAGCTCCTCCAGCAAGACAAAAACACAGCTTTTACTCTCTTTCTACCTCTGTAAAACACTCACATCTCACGTCTGCACCTTTATCTGTTCCAGCATCAGCACCACAGAGGTTCACAAAGAATCAAAGTGTACACTTATTTACCACATCCATCATGGCTAGTGTGTGATGTGAGTTTCCGATAATTCTGTTTCTGTAGAAGCAGAATCTTAGAACTGCCTCAGATGGCAAGGTTTAATGTTGCTGAACTTGAGTAACCCATTAAAACACACAAATACTCTCACACACACTTATGGACATGCATTTTACAATTTGAATGTGTCAATCTAAGAGCAGATAAGTCTAGTAGATTTGACAATGCAGTAGAGAACCTCACTGTCGTGAGGCTATCCCTTTAACACGATGACATGTTAAAGGGATAGTTCACCCAAAAAAGAAAATTACCCCAAGATTTACTCACCCTAAAGCCATCCTAGGTGTATATGACATTCTTCTTTCAGACGAATACAATCAGAGTTATATAAAAAAAAGTCCTGGCTAATCCAAGCTTTATAATGGCAGTGATTGTTGTTCTTTTTTTTAAAGTCCATAAAAGTGCATCCATTCATTATAAAAGTAATCCACTCGGCTCCAGGGGGTTAATAATGTGTAATTTAACACGTTTTTAAGACGTTAAAAACACATTTTAACACATTATAACATGTTAAAAACACATATTTAACACATTATAAAGTAAAATATCAAGTTTCCCCCAGACTGCCTTCCTTATTCAACTTATGAAGAAGTGTAACACCTCTCACAGTTCAAAATGCTTACAGTCCGACGCCATCGCCACGTCAGTTACGCTTTTTCTGTAAGTTGAATATGGAAGGAGGTCTGGTGGAAGCCATATTTTACTTTATAATGTGTTAAATATGGATATTTTTCTTACACAAACGCATAGTTTCACTTGTGATTGAATTGCGAATGCTTGGATTAGCCAGGACATTTTTTAATATAACTCTGATTATATTAGTCTAAAAGAAGAATGTCATATACACCTAGAATGGCTTTAGGGTGAGTAAATCATGGGCTAATGTTAGTTTTTAGGTGAGCTATCCCTTTAAAAACAGTCCTAAAAACGTTTCTATTCTATACTGGTATTCAGCTGGTGGGTTGAGAAAGAGTGTGCAGTCAAAGAAACAGCATCAACATAAAATGTAAATCTAAATGTTTTTCTGATGCAAGACTTTTATTTTGAAAGACGTGCATGAAAACTGTTGACCCTTCTGTCAGACGCAGTTTAAGTAAAGCTCTTATTTATTTACACACTTGTGCTGCCGAACTACTGTATAAACGCAATATCACACTCATAGATATGCTATATGTCTCTCTCTCTCTCTCTCTCTCTCTCTCTCTCTCTCTCTCTATATATATATATATATATATATATATATATATATATAATTCCTAAAAAAGTGGGCCACGGCTTAATGACCCTGGGAAAATGTGGGTCCCATGTTCAAATCAGTCGAGAGCTTTGTGACTGGTAATAATTATTTATGGTCAGTAAATTTTCATCCTCCATTGGCAGGTGTGGAGAAGCGTTAATGTTGGTCCCTAAGAGTGTGTTTAGATGCATATCCATCTGTGTGTCTTTACCCCCTCCTCCTGACATTAATTTTCATACCTCTATTCCCTGTAGACGTCTAGTCTTTTTTCAACAGCTACCACTCCCACAGCTTTCAGCTGGAACCACGAAACATGCCATGTCATTCCAAACTACCCTGAAGGAGTATTTCATCCCTCTTTTATTTTTACGTTTATGCTCCAACCTCCTTTGTTACAACCAAAAGTACGATTATAAGTTTAAGTAACCACACAGAACACCCTAGCATCCACCTATCAACAGCCCAGAACACCCTAATAACCACATAAAAACTCCTTAGCAACTGCCAAAGACACCCTAGCAACTCCTTAACACTGCACAGAACACCCTAGCAATCACATAGCAACTCTGTAGCAACTGTCCAGAACACCCTAGCAACCACCCAGAACACCATAGCACCCTAAAGGTCCTGATATACTTCAAGCGAAATTGAAGAACAAACTTCAAAACAGCTTGCCAAAGAGAACTTTACGGAAAAGTTTGCTCCGAAACACCATTGGTCTGTGGTGACAATGTAATAGGTAGGTGTGGCTCAGAGGCTCTTCAGGAGAATAGAAACTGGTTTCAACCTCTGCCCTGTGTTTTTTTTTTTTTAATAAAACCACTTCGCTACTGAAAGCTACATTATAGGCTATTTCTCAGCAATGAGGTGATAACTTCCCTGTTTTTGTAAATAAACTAACTGCACACAGGTAGTTCACACTCATAATCTCTCTTTTTCTTTCTCTCTCTCTCTCGTTAATTTCTTGAATTCATTCAAATAAATGAAATATATATATATATATATATATATATATATATATATATATATCTGTTCAGTCAGATTTTGCGCTGCAAGCATCCATGACAGCTTTTAACTTATCCATGCTGGCAATTGATCATGGCCACCAAATGTGAATTATAAAATAATTTTAGAATGGCCATTCAGAACCCAAGGATCAACCATGTCACATAGTAAAGCGATCACCAACAGAATCATTTTGGGTCGTGTCTAAAATGAATGTAAACAGGTGGGACAAAAAGATCGTATTTGGTCAAAAGATCAGATCTGTGCATTAAGACTTGCAGTGTAACTTGACACGTTTTTTTTCATGTATTCTAAACTGGCTTGCTTTAAAGCAATATATTAAATAAAGTGATATATAACTAAACATGACGTGACTGGAGCACCACATTTCTGGGCTTGTGCAAACACGTCGCTATGATCAGATGCTTTCTTAACTGCTGTTATCTCACCGCCGGCTGTGTGTTCTCCTAAGCAATATCTAAGTATATCTGGCTTTATGCATCAATGGCCGGGCAACCCTGAGTAACTTTTGCCAGAAATATATATATATTTTTCTGTTGGTCTGGAATTGTCAACATTACTTGAACCCTGTAATATAAGACTCTTCTCCAAGCTATCTGTGACTCTCTCTTTACTGTTCAACAGTTCAGTTCCTTACTCTTGTGTTGTTGTTTTTTCTGGGTCAAATGAGCCCTTTTAGTTCAGAGTCATTTCAGGAGGTATTAAATTACTCCAGCTGGAACTTTTTTTGGTGTCCCATTCACTGCATTGACCCTACCTAGACTGAAGCAATTGTTTCATCCCTATATGGACCCCTTGCTTGACCTCTTGCTTAAAACAGCAAACACAGCGAGCTGAACACACACATATACACAGAGCCTTAGAGAATGGTTTATGTTGCTTTTGGCAGGGTCATATGCTCTGTATCATCTCATTTCCTGTTTAGAAAGCAAGTATGGAGTGAGCGTGTCTGTGTGAAAGAGAAAAATGGAGGCTGCTTTACAAGGCTTGCAAAATGAAATGGAAGCTACAAAAATGAGTCCCTTAATGCTAAGATAACATATCTCAAATAGTTGTTTCATGTGAAAAGATTATGGACATTTTGATCTCTTTAAACACTGATTGTTTATACTGAAATGTGCAGAAATTGAATAAAATCCATCTAAAATAATCAATTAAATCCCTCTTCTTCTGTCTCTTTCTCACTACAGGCCCAGCATAGAGATTCCTACATGTGTGAGCGATATGGCAAATACAACCTGAGTGACCCATTCTTGGCCCTGCAGAGAGACAGTGAGGTCCTCCAGAGCTCCGGCCAGACCAGGGGAGATGGAGGAAGTTCCTCCCAGAAACGAGAGGGTGTCTGTGGGGCCACGGCTCGCTCTGACCCTTTGGCGGTGCTGAAGCTGGTGGTCGGACACTGCAGAAGGATGCAGGAGAAGATGCTGAAACAGCTGGCAGCTGCCGAGAACAGACACAGGAGGGTGAGTTTATACTGCATAATAGCTAAAAGCCACTGACATCAATACTAATGTGAACATCATATCATTTAAATTGGATTTATCACAGTGTTACAGGTCAAGGAGAGATTGGATTGGTTTATAAGCTAATCTTTGTCTCATGCTGTCGCCCCTCTGTGGTGGTTTCAGGTCATTGCTGATCTGGAGGAGGAGAAGAGAAAGCATGCTGAGGATACTGCAGAAGGAGATGATGTCACTTACATTCTGGAGAAGGAGAGAGAGCGCCTCCTGCAGCAGGTACAAAGAACTGATCATATTATAGTTTTAATTTGAGATGCTCCTAGGGTAGAGGTTGCAATTTTCCTTTACCTTAATCAAAATGAGTTTTTGTTCTATTAAAATATACATTCAAACATGATTTTTAAAATTATGTATGGTTTTTGCACATTTAAATATGCAAGTTGGGCATCATCTTATTAAATATGCACATTTACAACAAAAGTGTTATAGATCCCACTGAAAATTTAACTCATTAACAGACCTGATTGTTAAAGCTTTTGTCAAAAGTTATTTTATTTAACACACTATTTAATTAAGCATGCTTTTTAATATAACATTGTAAATAAATGCTTTTCTTTTGATCTTTCTATTCATCAAAGAATCCATTTTTTTTTTTTTTTTTTATTGTGGATTCCATGATAATATTAAGCAGTGCAACTGTTTTCAACATTGATAATAATCATAAATGTTTCTTGAGCAACAAATCAGAATATTGGGATGATTTCTGAAGGATCATGTGACACTGAAGACTGGAGTACTGATGCTGAAAATTCAGCTTTGCATTTCAAAATATATTAAAACAAAAGACATTTTAATTTGTAATGATATTTCACAATATTTCTGGTTTTACTGTATTTTTTTTTATTTAATTAATGCAGCCTTGGTGAGCAGAAGAGACTTTTTAAAAACATTTAAAAATCTTACAAACCTTAAAGGGATAGTTCACACAAAAATGAAAATTACCCCATGATTTACTCACCCTCAAGCCATCTTAGGTTATATGACATTTTTCTTTCAGACCAATACAGTCAGAGTTATATTAAAAAATGTTCTGGCTAATCCAACTTACGAAAAATGCGTAACTAACGTGGCGATGGCGTCGGAAGTAGCGTAAGTGTTTTGAACTGTGAGAGGTGTTACACTTTCTTCATAAGTTGAATACGGAAGGCAGTCTGGGGGAAGCTAGATATTTTACACAAAACCATCACTTCACTTCAGAAGGCCTTTATTAACCCCCAGGAGCTTTGTGGATTACTTTTATAATGGATGGATGCACGTTTTTGGCCTTCAAATGTTGGGCCAGGACATTTTTTAATATAACTCCGAATGTATTTGTCTGAAAGAAGAATGTCATATACACCAATGATGGCTTGAGGGTGAGTAAATCATGGGCTAATTTTCTTTCTTGGGTGAACTATCCCTTTACAATTTTGAACAGTAGTGTACAGTATTCTCTGAAAAAATGTTTTTGTGTAAATCCATGAATTATTGTGTTTCAAACTGATTTTGTTTTTATACATATGTTTAGTTGGAGTTTGAGAAGGCAAGGACGTCCCGAATGGAGAGGGAAAACAAACGACTGCACGATCAGTTAGAAGATCAGCGAGTTCAGCATAAACAGCTCATGACGGCGCTGAGCCGGGAATGCAAACGCTCCGGCACCCGCGCACACGAGGAGTCCCAGCGTGCCAACGAACTCAGCCATCGCCTTGATCGTGAGCGAGCGGCCAATCAGAGTCTCAGGGCGGAGCTTGAGGAGGAAAAGAAGCGGGCTATGCAAATGGAGGCGAGGCGAGAGGAGCTGTTGGCCGAGTTTGACACAGAACGGGAGCAGCTTGGGCTGAGAATACGGAGAGAGGAAGCACGCTGTAACGCACTACAGGAAGAACTAGAGAGGTTGAGTAGAGAGATGAGCAATGCTGAGGAGAAATCAAATAAAACCAAGACAAATATGAATGGGCATCTTACTCCTACGGAGGAAGATGGGAGTGTTGAGAAGCAGAGTATATTAACAAATGGGAGCTCTCCGATCAGGTCACAAGCTCACATCCCTACGACAAGCAATCAGTCACCAGACATGCCCAGTATACAAGCTGCGTACCAGGCTGGCATCAACCAGCGCTTCCACGCAGCCCGTCACAAGTTCCAAGGCAGCAATGATCAAGATTCTCAGGCCGTCTCTTCCCCGCCGAACAGTCCGCATGACCTTTCGCCCTGTGCAGCCCATGTGGCTTCACCAGACAACGTTTCATCTAAACAAGCAGCCCGCAGCACCCTCACACAGGCTTTGAGTCGCTTCAGCACCCAGCAAGGTCCCAACTCACCAACGTCCCCCAACAGTTCCCCTTTCGGCACAGATTATCGCACGTTGGCCCACTCTGGGATGTTGTCTCCCACCATAAGGTCTCCAACTATTCCCAGAGCCGACAGAGGGAACCCTCCTCCGATCCCGCCCAAGAAACCAGGCCTCGCCGAAACCCCGCCTTCTCCGGCCACCCTCCGAGCTGCTCACTTGGCTCAAATGTCGGCCGGTTGCGGACGCAGCAGCAACCCAGAGAGCAGCAAAGAACCAGACCTGGTACTGTCGTCTAGCGGCTAGCAAGCACAAATGATGAACTTGATCACGTCAAACACTGTTGATTTTTTTTCAGGTTTTTGAAATAATTTTGGAAGATTTTAATGGTATATTTTCTATGTAAATTTGCAATGTTACAATATCTCATTCAAATGCATGTTGATTATGTGCATGAATACATTATAAATTCTGTATGTCATCCATGAGAAAAATCACCTGTTTATCGCTGACAATCACCAGCTTCTATAAATAGTTTTACGTATTGTTATTCTGACAAATATTTATATATAGGCACACTACCATTCAAAAGTTTGGGGTCAGTACGATTTTTTGTTAAAGAAATTAATATTTTCATTCAAGAAGGACGCATTACATTATGCTAAAAATTTCAATTAATCAAATAATCCTGTATGTTTTCAACATTGATAATAATGAGAAATGTTTATTGAGCAGCAAATCATATTAGAATGATTTCTGATGGATCATGTGACACTCAAGACTGGAGGAATGATGCTGAAAATTCAGCTTTGCATCACATGAATAAAATACATTTTAAAACATATTAAAATTGAAAATAGTTATTTTAAATTGTAATAATATTTTACAATATTACTGTTTTTATTATATTTTTTTAGTCAAATAAATGCACATTTGGTGAGCATAAGTGACTTCTTTCAAAAACATGTTAATAAAACCCCAAACTTTTGAACTTCTGACCATTTTACCCTTCCCTGTCATCTAGTTTATACACTGAACTATATATTTACAGATTGCATGTGCAAACAATCCTTTGCTTTCTCACATAGCAGTTTGTTTTTTGTATATCTAAGACATTGGATGTTTAGCCTGAATATTCACATCTCGCTCAGAATCATGTTACAGATGTTTGTATCACCTTATAATGTTTTGTTCTGTTTATCTTTGAAGTTTGTATTCTTTTTGTGATCTGATATGAATTATTTTTTATAACCAATATCATCTATAAATTCTTTGTTAAACTTGTAGACATTGCCTGGAACTAAATATTTTAGATTTGCATATCTGTGCTGCCTAAATCCAGCCAGCAGGGGCCACTGGGTGGTAAAGTTACAGTATCGCCCATCCTCAGCCATTTATAGGCTATATTTGGAATGGAATACTAGCACACTAGCTTACTGCGCAGTATACACTATATACTGCCCTCTATTTTGTAAACAAATAGTATGCAAAATAAAGTTATTTTGATATTTAATCTGATTTTGTGTATAAATGTGGTACTTGTGGTAGTCTGCTCAAATAATGGTGATGTTAAAAATCACAGATGATATTCATTTGTCACACTAATAGACGGTCGGTGCACTATAGAGTATTCATTTTAACATTAAAGGCTAAAGTACATTCAAATTGACTATTAGTTGACACTCATTAATAGCATTCATTACATTTTATGAGGCTTAACAGATTGGTAATATACATTCAGATGGTTACAAATGTCATTAAATAGTCTCTATTTTCATATATATATTCATATTTGGAACCTATAATGACTTTTTAAGTAAAAACACCTTGCAATAATGACAGATTATATGTTATCCTGCCTAAATGGCTATTTACTTAATTGATTGAAATGAAATATCAAGTTTAAATTAATTTATTATTCAGGAATAAATAGCACAAAGTAATATGAGAAACATGAAACTAGCTCAGCTATGAAAGTAATTCAGTGTAGAAAGCCACAACTGACCAATCAGAATCAAGTCTTCCAGAGCCATCTAATAATGAACGTTGTTATAAAGTGTTACCCCTTGTCATAATATAATGAGTTGAGCATAAAGCATAAGTTGCTATAGTGTTTTCTTCCCTATGTTGGCGTATATCCGAGTGAAACGGCTTCTCGAACAAGGAAAATGTAGGACAGGACTTGATTTTGTCCATCGTGAATTGATTGGATGGTTGTGGTTTGCTATTGGTCGACCTCATGTGAGTGACGGGTTGTCCCGCCCTTATGCCAGTAAACACGTCATCAGAGAAAAGGTGTCACTGTTTTGATTAAAGATTACAAGGGCACATGAATGCGCATGGATGAATCATTTATAATAAACACTGCAATATTCCATAAAAGAATAAGATTTTCTTGGCGACTTTAAACACTACAAGCTCAGTGCCACAGAAATCATGTCAATAAATGTATGTTTCTCATTTTAAAAGTCATAATGCAAGCACAACCGACCCTTAGATCTTCCAGGACAAAGCGTGTGAAAAATGTGTGTGCATCACGAGCATCCATGTGAGACTAACAGGAGCAGGGATCACAGTTTAACCAGCCAGGAGCCTCTCCCTAAATCCTAAATCCCCTCTTTATGTGTGTGTATATGTGTGCGAGTGTGTGTGGCCCGGGAAACAGAGAGGCAAACACGCATGAAGTATGTGCCACTCTGCCCCCCCGGCCACAATGGTCTTACCAGTTTCCAGTCAAGCGCAAATTCACTGCTTATTCAGTTTAGAACTGGACTCAACAACTTGAAAAATCAAATTCAAAAATGTATGCAAATTTTAAAAATCTAATTTGAATGTGTCATTATTTACATTACGTACTGATTATGAATAAATAATGAAGTATTTCAATTTGAACTATTCCTTTAATGTCCCTTAAAATATCAGTGCTGCTATTTCAGCTGACTACATTGGTTTATCTGTAGATGTCCTCTGTGTCAGGGGATGGTCACCCCCTCTGGTGGATGCTGCTAATTAACATTCCTGTTTGGGACAGTAGGTCGAGGTTGTGAGGCCGACAGGGACGCATGCCTGGCCTGGTGAAATCTGTCTCCCACACACTGCTATAATCACCAGCTCCTCTAGATCAGGGGAGGGGAGGGCACTGACCTCTCAGTACAGAAAGGACATGTCACTAATTATTGGTGCACATCCTGGGTCCCAAAGGGTTAAGCATATTCTGGTCATACACTGTTTAGAGACAACCAAATGTTAAAAGTGATGCTCTCTAGTACTGTATGAGCTCTAACAGTAGTTACCTTTGGAACCAGATTAGGTATTTAATCAGTATTTAGTGGTGGTTTCTCGGGCAAGCATCACTACTGTAGCTCACACTTAATGTTAGTAATCGGAACAAACTTGTGAACCTAAGTATTTTTAAGCAATTTGGCACAGAACTTGTTTGTTCAATTCCTCAAATAGGTTGCAATTTATTTTACAGTAGGTGTACTTACAGTGTACTTACCTAAGAAAGTACTGGGTAATATGCGATGGGTTAAGGTTAGGTTCAGGGTTCAGTACCTAGTTATTACCCAGTCATTGCAATTACTATAATAAGTACATCATATGTACATGGGGAACAGGACTGTAAAATAAAATGCTATGGTAAGTCTGTTTCCAAGTCTTTCCTAGAATTCCAAAACTTCTAATATAATTTTTTTATATATATATAGCCTAAGTAAATAAATGGCATTCAAACAAAACGTATATTATAAAAAAATTAACTCCTAATGTGCATATTTCATCCATTAATGATCTTTGTTGTTTACTGCGCATTACTGTGTGTAAAACAGTTCCCCCTCCATCTAACACCAGTGGTGTATTTTATGACCAAGGTGGAGTCCCAAAATATATGAGCAACGGCTACTATCTTTGCTGAGAAGATATTCATTGAGCTATATATAGACTTGCATAGGCCAGTTTGACATGTTGATACAATGGACGTCTGGACTGATATTAAATTATAGCCTATAATGAAGCATGTTATAAGGCGATGGATGGATGGATGGATGGATGGATGGATGGATGGATGGATGGATGGATGGATGGATGGATGGATGGATGGATGGATGGATGGATGGATGGATGGATGGATGGATGGATGGATGGATGGATAGATAGACCCTTGAAGGTGTGCTGTGGTATCTGTGGTATTCCAACACCTCAAACTCGTTGTTGTGCTCCTCAAACCATTCCTGAACCATTTTTGCTTTGTGGCAGGAGCATTATCCTGCTGAAAGAGACCACAGACACCAGGGAATACAGTTTCCATGAAAGGGTGTACATGGTCTGCAACTATGCAGGTAGGTGGTACATGTCAAAGTAACATCCACATGGATGGCTGGACCCAAGGTTTCCCAGCAGAACATTGCCCAAAGCATCACACTGCCTCCGCCGGCTTGCCTTCTTCCCATAGTGCATCCTGGTGCCATGTGTTCCCCAGGTAAGCGACGCACACGCACCTGTCCATCCACGTGATGTAAAAGAAAACGTGATTCATCAGGCCAGACCACCTTCTTCCATTGCTCCGTGGTCCAGTTCTGATGCTCACATGCACACTGTTGGCACTTTCGGTGGTGGACAGGGGTCAGCATGGGTACCCTGACTAGTCTGCGGCTATGCCGCCCCATGCGCAACAAACTGTGATGCACTCGGGCCAGCCTTCGCTCCCCACGTGCATCAATGAGCCTTGGCCGCCCATGACCCTGGCACCGGTTCACCACTGTTCCTTCCTTGGAGCACTTTTGATAGATACTGACCACTGCAGACCGGGAACACCCCACAAGAGCTGCAGTTTTGGAGATGCTCTGACCCAGTCGTCTAAGCCATCACAATTTGGCCCTTGTCAAACTTGCGCTTTGAGGGCAAAATGTTCACTTGCTGCCTAATATATCCCACCCACTAACAGGTGCCGTGAGGAAGAGATAACCAGTGTTATTCACTTCACCTGTCATAATGTTATGCCTGATCGGTGTAGATAGATTTTTCTTGAAATGTTGTGTTTGTGCAATCTGCCTTTAAAATAAGTGATGCTTGGTTTGTGCTTTGATATTTGTTATAATTGCAAAGCCATTCGTACATTTTTAAGTGCAGCCGAAGTTTCCAAACACTTTCGAACAATTAAGTCACTGCGAGGTACAGCACGATTACATAACCAAATTAGACATACAATGATATTATTATGTTGATCCACAGAAATATCATGGTAGCGTCCAAAAGCGACGGTCTACTCCTTTGTGAGTTGTCAGAGTAACGCCTCTGAGACTGACAGCGTGTTGAAAAGCGCGGCTGTTATCTGTGACAGCATCAGGAAATGTGTGTTGACGCGCGCTCATTCATCTCGTCTCCTCGTGCTGATTCCAGCCAATGAGCGCCAGGACACCCCCACCCACCAGAGAGATCCCTCTGAATCTGATTCTGCGGGACAGATACTGTGCCTCACCCAATGGACCGGTCCGGACGACATTAGGAACCGTGATCACTATTCTAACAGACACTTTCAGATTCCTCCTGCTGTGAAAGGAACTCGCTTGGATGCTAATTCATATTTTAACAAGCAATGTTATATGGATATTTTATCGATCCTGACATTATTTGAATTATGAGGAATACAGTATCGTAATGAACCTGTGACTTATCTTTTTTGGACTAAATTTGGTAACAAACTGGCCGTGCGTAACATGCGGGAGTTTGATGGAGTTGGATGCGCGTCAGCGGCGCGCAGGGACGGGCAGCGCGCGCGTAACGGATTTCTGTCACGCCGTGCGCCGAGCGGCGGCGCTCACCGGATTTACCTGCTCTTTATCTTACAGCTGCTCGTGTTTACCCCCAGTGTGGACTCGTCTTGGTGGTAAGTGTTTCCAGTTGTTCTCATTCGTTTTCTTTTCGAAATCGTAGCCTAAAGTAGTCCTGGGTAGTTTACTGTAATTTACTACATAGATAAATCAATCTCATCATATCAGATCCTAAAAGTACGAAGTTGTATAACAATTTGGGAACAATCATAACAAGAATCCTTTAATAAAACACTAAAAGTAGGAAATTATGATGGTAATTCTTAGGTTAGCCTATAAGGAAGTAAAATTACAATTAAATTAAATTCTAAGAAATTCATATGACTGTAATTATTAACAAAAAAAAACATTTTATCGAGATAAAAACATTGAAAAAGATTATATTTAAATTTGTATTAAGTTCACTTTTGTATATCAGGGTGGAAGAATACGTCATTTCCCAGAATGCATTAACTGGGTTAAGTTTCTTTGCATTGCAGCTCAGTGAATTCCTCTTCCTGCCATTTTAATTCTCCGACTCAAGTTCTGTCCATCTATGACTCTCGGCCCCTTTCAATACAATGTGATTTTTCTGTTTTATGATCCACTCAGCCGCAAAATAAAAGCTTTCATACATACACAATTCTCAATTGTTAAGTGGTCTCTTATTTTTTTTCCAGAGTTGTATATATATATATATACACTCTAAAAAATGCTGGGTTAAAAACAACCCAAGTTGGGTTGAAAATGGACTAGCCCAGCGATTGGGTTGTTTTAACGCAGCAAATGGGTTATTTTAACCCAGCGGTTGGGTTAAATGTTTGCTTAAACAACCCAATCGCTGGGTTAAAACAACCCATTTACTGAGTTAAAACAAGCATTAAAACAACCCATTTACTGCGTTAAAACAACCCAATCGCTGGGTTAAAACAACCCATTTACTGTGTTAAAACAACCCAATCGCTGGGTTAAAACAACCCATTTACTGCGTTAAAACAACCCAATCGCTGGGTTAAAACAACCCATTTACTGCGTTAAAACAACCCAATCGCTGGGTTAAAACAACCCATTTACTGGGTTAAAACAAGCGTTAAAACAACCCATTTACTGTGTTAAAACAACCCAATCGCTGGGTTAAAACAACCCATTTACTGCGTTAAAACAACCCAATCGCTGGGTTAAAACAACCCATTTACTGGGTTAGAACAACCCAATCGCTGGGTTAAAACAACCCATTTACTGGGTTAAAACAAGCGTTAAAACAACCCATTTACTGCGTTAAAACAACCCAATCGCTGGGTTAAAACAACCCATTTACTGCGTTAAAACAACCCAATCGCTGGGTTAAAACAACCCATTTACTGCGTTAAAACAACCCAATCGCTGGGTTAAAACAACCCATTTACTGGGTTAAAACAAGCGTTAAAACAACCCATTTACTGTGTTAAAACAACCCAATCGCTGGGTTAAAACAACCCATTTACTGCGTTAAAACAACCCAATTGCTGGGTTAAAACAACCCATTTACTGGGTTAAAACAACCCAATCGCTGGGTTAAAACAACCCATTTACTGCGTTAAAACAACCCATTTACTGCGTTAAAACAACCCAATCGCTGGGTTAAAACAACCCATTTACTGCGTTAAAACAACCCAATCGCTGGGTTAAAACAACCCATTTACTGGGTTAAAACAAGCGTTAAAACAACCCATTTACTGTGTTAAAACAACCCAATCGCTGGGTTAAAACAACCCATTTACTGCGTTAAAACAACCCAATCGCTGGGTTAAAACAACCCATTTACTGGGTTAAAACAACCCAATCGCTGGGTTAAAACAACCCATTTACTGGGTTAAAACAACCCAATCGCTGGGTTAAAACAACCCATTTACTGGGTTAAAACAAGCGTTAAAACAACCCATTTACTGCGTTAAAACAACCCATTTACTGCGTTAAAACAACCCAATCGCTGGGTTAAAACAACCCATTTACTGGCGTTAAAACAACCCAATCGCTGGGTTAAAACAACCCATTTACTGGGTTAAAACAAGCGTTAAAACAACCCATTTACTGTGTTAAAACAACCCAATCGCTGGGTTAAAACAACCCATTTACTGCGTTAAAACAACCCAATCGCTAAGTTAAAACAACCCATTTACTGGGTTAAAACAACCCAATCGCTGGGTTAAAACAACCCATTTACTGGGTTAAAACAAGCGTTAAAACAACCCATTTATTGCGTTAAAACAACCCAATCGCTGGGTTAAAACAACCCATTTACTGCGTTAAAACAACCCAATTGCTGGGTTAAAACAACCCATTTACTGCGTTAAAACAACCCAATCGCTGGGTTAAAACAACCCATTTACTGGGTTAAAACAAACGTTAAAACAACCCATTTACTGTGTTAAAACAACCCAATCGCTGGGTTAAAACAACCCATTTACTGCGTTAAAACAACTCAATCGCTCTTCTAAAATCAAAAAGCATTTTTTAGAGTGTGTATATATATATACTATATATATAGTAAAGTAAAAGTTTAAAAAAAAAAAATTTAATTCTTTAAATAGATTTTTTTCCCAGACCAAGTCCATTCACAGTCCAGTGCATAACAAGGAAGGGTGATGTACAGTTAGTGATATTTGAGTGACACATGAAAAGTACTAAAATGTAAAAAATAATAAAAAAAGAAGTAAAAAGATATCACACTAATATTAGTGAAATAGTCGAATAAAACAAGTAAAAAGAGTAAATGAGCCTGGCAGAAATGTATCACACTTCCTCAGAGCAGTTATTAGTAAAGACAGAGGAGTCTGATGTCTTAAACTGACATTGATCATCACATTCCAGACTGCTCTATAACAGGTCTTGGCTGGATCAGCAGACCTACTTGTGTGCTAACACACCATATAAACACACTTGCTAGGGTGATATAGATTTGAAGTGACTTGGTTTAGAAGTTATTGCTTTTCATCTCCATTTCTTCATTGTAAAACAGCAGACATGATGACACAATGACACTTCGCCTTTAAAAATGTCTAATTGCAGCATTCAAAAGTTCCCCATCACGTCTCAGAGGTAGCAATATCAACATAGTCAGCACACTGCCTAGTGTCCCACAGCTGAGTAAACAACATAATCTCAGTCCACGCTATTTTTTGATACTTTCAATTAAAACAAATGCTTGGTTTCTCTCATACACACACGATAAGACAATAATACCGTATTTCATGAATGGGAAAAGGAGGGTTATCTTTTGTATCATCTCTGTTGAAATAACTATACGTATGGCCCCTTTTGCCCTCCATAAGGCAGTGGGGATTCGACGGCGTGAGTATGCAAGACAGCCATGGCAGCATGCCCAAATCCATGTGAGCCAGTGGTGATAAATATCTCTCAGTTCCTAAGGTAATTTATACAGTTATGGGGATTGTTGTCATCGTTGCAATCAATTCACGCGTAGCGGTTTTCTGGCTCACGTGCAGCAGCCTTTCCCAATCCCAGCCGCATGCAGCTGATAAGTGTTCTGGAACAGAGAGGCAGAGCGAGATTGTGTTTCTGTGTGTCAAGGATCAACAGGGCAACCGTGCAAAGCCGGCAATAGCAGGCCCTCCCATGGATGCTATAGCGTGAGGAATAAGTCTTTCATTGGGTCGTATGTTTGCACTAGGATGTCAGTGTGAGAGAGAGAGAGAGAGAGAGAGAGAGAGAGAGAGAGAGAGAGAGAGCGATAGGGACAGGGACAGCCATAAGAGGAGTGGAAATTGTTCAGTAGGTTTGTACGGAGCGCTGTCACACAAACCCAGACACGACTGACTGGATAATGAGATCCGGGAAGGAGACAAGGGCGCGTGAGCACAGCGTAAACCTCGCTGAGGGTGTCTGTGTGGTGCGCTTAAACAAAAAGGGTAGAACAGAAATACCTGCAACACGAATATCCATGATGGCAAATGTTTGGTAGAAATTTGTTCAATCAACACAGAACCATGGGAAATAGGACATGCTGGGGATGCCCTAAATTACGGAGTAAGAAATAGTCCTTTAAGGGATAATAAACCCCACTCTGTTCCACAGCAGAAAGAAAATCACACAGGTTTGGAATGACATGAGGGTTGAGTATGTGATGACTATTAAAAACTATTTACCATTTTCGTGAAATGGTAGCCAATTCAAATGAATTCATACAATCTCAAGTAGTCTGATTTCACCCACTTCGTACAAATTGATTAGTACAGAAGTGTACGATGTTTAGGTCCACCCCTAATCTAAACTGTCAGTGGGGTGAAATTGGACAAAATGAGATTGCATGAATTCATATGAATTAACTACCAACTATTAGCAACTATTTTACAAAAACGTAAAATAGTTACGAATTGCCATGATAAATGCTCATCTTGTAACCTAGTTATGTTTTATCATGAGATTGGTTTGGAAGTTTATTTTCGGGTAAACTATCCCTTTAAAGGATTAGTTCACTCCAGAATGAACATTTCCTGATAATTTACTCACCTCCATGTCCTGCAAGATGTCCATGTCTTTCTTTCTTCAGTCGAAAAGAAATTAAGGTTTTTGAGGAAAACATTCCAGGATTTTTCTCCATATAGTGGACTTCAACGGGAACCAACGTCCAATTGAAACTGCAGTTTGGACTTTCAACATAAAGGTCCAAACTGCAGTTTCAATGCAGCTTCAAAGGAACAAGTGTCTTGTCTAGCGAAACGATCAGTCATTTTCCAAAAAAACACAAATGCTCGTCTTGCACTAGCTCTACGATGCGCCATCCACGACTTCAAGCATTACTTAATCACGCTGGAAAGGTCACGCTTCTAGGTGGAAGGGCTTAAAAGCTTTAAAGGGCATTTGACTAGACCTGCGTCCCAATGTCCATACTAACCATCATCATGTGAGATTAGAAAAAGTGTGGCAAAGCACAGTATGTTGAAAAGAGTATGTCAAAAGTGCCCGGATGGGCTACTATTGTAGATTTTCAAAGTGCAGATCCGTGCAAACTATAAAGTCTAATATTGCCCACAACCCATTGCGCTTTGGAGGAGGATTTGGTTCATAACTACAAACACACAAGTAAAAAGTGTTAAAAAACTACAAAACATGGTGAATATGTGCGACCGACAGTGCAAGGTTTGGATAAAGGTTTGAGTGACTAATAATAAAAGTTTAACCTGATAAAAAATATTTATTTAATGTTATCAATGTAATATTTCATCTGCAATAACAATGTGGACTTTTATAAAGATCTGTTTGGCCATTAACTTTTACAAGCACATGAGCAGAGTCTCCGCATGAAAGACCGGCGACTACTGCATTTCTCTCCGATACGGTAGGAAATTAAATTAAATGTGATTTTAACTGTGATGACTGACAGGGCAGTTTATGGATGCGTGTCAGGATGTGACAGAGTACAAGCATTAAAGACGCAGTTGTATGGCGTGATAGTATGTCCCAAAGCTTGTCTACTCTTTTGCTACATACTCAAAAGTATGTACTTTTTCTTCACAAAGAGAGTGCATACTAGGCGAATTGGGACGCAGCATTAGTCTGCACGTTCGCTTTGTAAACACTGGGTATGCCACTCGTGACCTTTCCAACGTGACTATATAATGCGTCAAGTCGTGGACGTGCATCACAGAGCTAGTGCAAGACAAGCATTTGTGGTTAAAAAGTATATACATTTTTATTTTTATTTTTTAAATGACTGATCGTTTCGCTAGATAAGACCCTTATTCCTCGGCTGAGATCATGTAGAGTCCTTTGAAGCTGCATTGAAACTGCAATTTGGACCTTCAACCCGTTGGTCCCCGTTAAAGTCCACTATATGGAGAAAAATCCTGGAAGGTTTTTGAGGAAAACATTCCAGGATTTATTATTAAAAAATGAAATAAAATCAGTTTGTGCCATAAGGAGTCTTAAAGGATTAGTTCACTCAAGAATTAAAATGTCCTGATCATTTACTCACCTCCGTGTCGTACAAGATGGGCATGTCTTTCTTTCTTCAGTCGAAAAGAAAGACAAGAACATAGGATGACATAGAGGTCACAAGACTGCAATGGAAATGTGCATTTATACATTACAATTATTCATTTATCAGATGCTTAGTCAACAATTGTGTCTGTTTGTTTCTACAGGTACATTGGTGCATTAGGAGCACGGGTCATATGCGACAACATTCCAGGGCTGGTGAACAAGCAGAGGCAGCTCTGCCAAAGACACCCAGACCTCATGCAATCCATCGGAGAGGGAGCCAAAGAGTGGATCCGAGAATGCCAGCACCAGTTCCGACACCATCGCTGGAACTGCAGCACGCTGGAGCGAGACCACACTGTGTTCGGCCGGGTCATGTTGCGCAGTCAGTATTTATGCTACAATTTATCATCTTCATCATACAGTACTTGAACTATGCAACCCTGTATCATGAATAAAAGCACCATATTTCATTAAATATCAAATTGTTAAATCAAATAAAGCTGTTTGCAGAGGTAATTCTCACCAAACCTATCATTAACATGTCACACCAAAATCAAAAGAACGATATAAGCATATTTTGCATAAAGAAAAAGCTGGTATACAGCCCAGAACTAGGTGTTGGCATTGGCTGTAATGCATTTACTGTACTGGTACAGTATATGCATTACAGCCATCGATAACAATTGCATCGATATATCTGTTGGATAGTGGTAGGGACAAAAAGGTCTCCACTTCCCAAGAATAGGTGAAAGTCTGAGAGAGAGTGGATATTCTCCAAATACAAGTGGCTAGTCGGAGGGGGTTCTCTACAGGCTGATGTATAAACAGTAATAGGAGATGTAAATATTTGTGCAGATGACTCTGGCAGACAGACAAAGCTGCTTTTTTTGACATATCACCCTCTGTTCTGGCTCAGTGCGTGAGCTGGAGGAGGAAAATGAGCAAAATAAGGGTCATTTTGCACTACTTTGGCACAAAAAAAAAAAAACACCTCAAGGCTATGAGTGCAATCGACCAAAGAAACTAAAGGTGAAGGAGTGTCAGCTTGAATCAGTCGAATGTTACAAAACTGTAGGGTGGCCTCCCGCACTTAGGTCAGCCAAGAGGCTTAAATCTAGAGATGATGTTAGAGAGCTGATATAACAAAAGCACAGTGGATTTAACATCATATTAAGAGCCTTACACCTCATCAGCTCGCTTGGCTCTTTTAAAACTACTGAAAAGTTCTTTCTGACAACTGTAAGTTTTGTTCCAGGTAGCGTTGGTCTGTTTTCACACTCACTTGATTCTATTGAACCCTGGTGCATTTGTGTTCATCATACATCATCAAAAACATGCACAGAGCATGATAGAAAGCAGAACAAAGGTCAATATATAGTTTTTGTTAATTTTCTGCTACTATGCACAGCAGAGTGAATGACGCTTGGGTTTACTGTATGTGCATCACATGAAGGCGGCTTTCTGCTGCTTGCAAACTGACTCTTGAGAAGACAGCAATTGCGAGCCATTCATTTGCTGCCCTGATTGCACTCGCTCTACACGATGACACTGCATGAGTATCAATGTAGGCCAGCAATAGGCCTCACTCCCCTGGCTTCAAGAGTGCTAGTGACTGACGCTAGCGACTGACTAGCGGCTGCGATCTTTAGTGTCCTTGTTATCGTGTCCACCTCCCATGCCGGAGTCGCCAGTTCAAGTCCTGCTCAAATAGGACCGGTTACATTTGGTGCCATTGATCAGGATGGGAGTGAGGTTTAGGGGAGTGAGTGTAACTGATATAGGTCAGTAAGAGCTGTGCGTGTAAACCTCACTCCCCTGGCTACAAGAGGAACGCTAGCGACTGCGATCTTTAGTGCCCTTGTTAGCGTACTCGCCTCCCATGCCAGAATGCCGGTTCGAGTCCCACTTGGAGCAGGTCGAGTAGGACCGGATACATTTGGTACCGTTGACCCAGATGGGAGTGAGGTTTAGGGGTTGTGAGTGTAACAGACGTAGGCCATACAGAGCTGTGCGTGTAAACCTCACTCCCCTGGCTTCAAGAGGAGTGCTTGCTTCCCATGCCGGAGGCAGCGGTTCGAGTCCCGCTTGGAGCGGGTCGAGTAGGACTAGTTGCACAAGTTCACTCTTATTTGTATCCAAGGTAAATCATCACCACTGTCATCCCCACATGTGTATTGTTGAATTAGTGATCATCAGCTAAAATGCATGCGCAGGTTACTTTACTTCCTGAACAAGTGCACACCCAAATCTGAGTTGCTTTCACCACAATTCCAGTGCAACCGAACTTAGATCACCTCTTGTGCTCATTGCCCTGGTCCACTCCTGTGTCTGCATGACAGCTGTCACATTACCGTGATGCATTTTGAACTAAACTACCAGTGTGAAAGCACTCTGAAGTCAACATAAAACTGTGCATAACCCATTTGGCACTGAAATTATACACCATGAAATTCTTTTTGAAGCACAGAGCTGTACCACATTTTTCAACATGCAGTATGAAAAATACTTATTGTTCTTCTCCATCAGGTAGCCGCGAAGCAGCATTCGTTTATGCAATTTCCTCTGCGGGCGTGGTTTATGCCATCACCAGGGCATGCAGTCAAGGAGAGCTGAAGATCTGCGGCTGCGACACGCACAGGAGAGGCCGAGCCAGCGATGAAGAAGGGGACTTTGACTGGGGCGGCTGTAGTGACAACATTAACTACGGTATCAAGTTTGCCAAAGCTTTTGTGGATGCCAGAGAGAGGATGGTCAAAGATGCCAGAGCACTGATGAATCTGCACAACAACCGCTGTGGGAGAATGGTAAGTGTCAAGATTCTCACATTGATTTGATTATCATTGCAAAATATACCCAAATAGGTAATTAGGTTATGACCCTGAAGGGGTTTGTTTTGTGAGGGGGGGTAAATTAGCATTAGCCTGTTTTTAATTATAAAAACTTTAACTTTTTAATCTGGGTTATGGAGTGGTTCATAGGTCATGGGTTGAGTTTTGTTTTCTTTAGGCAGTCAAGCGTTTTATGAAGACTGAATGCAAGTGTCATGGAGTCAGTGGGTCATGTGCTCTCAGGACATGCTGGCTGGCTATGTCTGATTTCCGGCAAACGGGGGACTACTTGAGAAAGAAGTACAATAGTGCTGTGGAGGTCATGATGAACCAGGATGGAACAGGCTTCATGGTTGCAGACAGAGAATACAAGAGAACAACCAAAAATGATCTAGTATATGTTGAGAACTCTCCAGATTATTGCCTAATGGACCGATCGGCAGGTAAGCAAAAAATAAAAAAAAATAAAAAAAAAATAAAAAGCTTAGTGTCGAGTGTTTTTGTACCATAAAACTATTTTTTTTTCCAAATGATAGTATATAAGAGTAACTGGGCAAAATTTACAAAAGCTGTTAAGGAACATGTCTGAGTCATATTTCACCCCAAAGTCAAAAAGAAATCAGAAAATATATTTTGCATTTTTTTTCTTTTAAAAGGGAGACTTATTTAAGGGCTATTTAGATTTTGCATTGTTATAGTATTAAACACATTTCTCACCCAATGTTTATTACTGCAATGACAAAACATTTATACATTAAATTCTAAAGTATTTATACTTTATGGTAGTATCTTTAATTTATGCTCATTTACATTAAAAATAGCATTTTTCTGTAATACAGTAATCATTTAAATGTATTACATTTATTAAAAATTATTATAGTAATAATAATCTAATGAGAACTACCAGAAGGTCTGAGGAATAAAATTGTGCTTAATCATCAATAAAATACTGTTATAATACAAAATAAGTCTTAAAAATATGCTTGATTTTGTATGCTTTTATTAAATATGAATAATGTTTAGATTTTATTATAATTTAGTTGTTTCTTTTTTGGTTTTGGGGCGGAATGTGACCTAGACTTGTCCCATTGCAAAAAACATGGCAGATTTCTGTATCTCAGAAAACCTGTTTTAGGAATATCCTATTGATTCACAATGTAATAATTTTACTACTATAGCTGAAAAATCCTTTCCTGCATTTATATTTCAGGTTCTCTGGGTACAGCAGGACGGGTGTGCAACAAGTCTTCCAGAGGCATGGACGGCTGCGAGGTCATGTGCTGCGGCCGTGGGTACGACACCACTCGTGTAAAACGTGTAACCAAATGCGAGTGCAAGTTCAAATGGTGCTGCGCTGTCGAGTGCAGGGACTGTGAGGAAACTGTGGACTTCCACACCTGTAAACCACATAAGAAACCCGACTGGCTCGATTTGACTTGACTGCTGTGACCATGACCAATCAGCAGCTACTGGTGCTTTTCTGTTCTCAGGTTTTTAAAGTGGACCACTGCATTGTGCGTTGTGTAGTTTAAGACTACAACGCACTTGCAGAACCCTGAACTTTATTCGCCTTCAATGATGCAAGCGCAGAGATCACAGGCCAGTCTGGAGCACTGGTAGACGGTGGGTGTCATGGGAAATTATACAATGGGCATTGTCTGGTGTTTTATTGAACGAACTGTGATCAAGACACAGTCCTTTCACTATTTTCAAACTGTAAAACACCTTTTACTGATAATATGAGTGCCTATATACATCGAATTATGTTTTTGGACAACTGTGATAAATGCGTTAATGCAGTTTTAGGGAAAGAATCCAGCATCAAGCTTCCCAAATCGTATTTCACGCCAAGAACAATTCCATTTACAAACCCGATTCCAAAAAAGTTGGGACACTACAAATTGTAAATAATAAAGTTGTAAAATTGTAAATAAATAATAAAAAAGGAATGCAATAATTTACAAATGTCATAAACTTATATTTTATTCACAATAGAATATAGATAACATATCAAATGTTGAAAGTGAGACATTTTGAAATGTCATGCCAAATATTGGCTCATTTTGGATTTCATGAGAGCTACACATTCCAAAATAGTTGGGACAGGTAGCAATAAGAGGCCGGAAAAGTTAAATGTACATATAAGGAACAGCTGGAGGACCAATTTGCAACTTATTAGGTCAATTGGCAACATGATTGGGTATAAAAAGAGCCTCTCAGAGTGGCAGTGTCTCTCAGAAGTCAAGATGGGCAGAGGATCACCAATTCCCCCAATGCTGCGGCCAAAAATACTGGAGCAATATCAGAAAGGAGTTTCTCAGAGAAAAACTGCAAAGAGTTTGAAGTTATCATCATCTACAGTGCATAATATCATCCAGAGATTCAGAGAATCTGGAACAATCTCTGTGTGCAAGGGTCAAGGCCGGAAAACCATACTGGATGCCCGTGATCTTCGGCCCTTAGACGGCACTGCATCACATACAGGAATGCTACTGTAATGGAAATCACAACATGGGCTCAGGAATACTTCCAGAAAACATTGTCGGTGAACACAATCCACCGTGCCATTCGCCGTTGTTTACGACTAAAACTCTATAGGTCAAAAAGAAGCCATATCTAAACATGATCCAGAAGCGCAGGCGTTTTCTCTGGGCCAAGGCTCATTTAAAATGGACTGTGGCAAAGTGGAAAACTGTTCTGTGGTCAGACCAATCAAAATTTTAAGTTCTTTTTGGAAAACTGGGACGCCATGTCATCCGGACTAAAGAGGACAAGGACAACCCAAGTTGTTCTCAGCGCTCAGTTCAGAAGCCTGCATCTCTGATGGGATGGGGTTGCATGAGTGCGTGTGGCATGGGCAGCTTACACATCTGGAAAGGCACCATCAATGCTGAAAGGGATATCCAAGTTCTAGAACAACATATGCTCCCATCCAGACGTCGTCTCTTTCAGGGAAAACCTTTTTTTTTTTCCAACATGACAATGCCAGACCACACAGCATCAATTACAACATCATGGCTGCGTAGAAGAAGGATCCGGATACTGAAATGGCCAGCCTGCAGTCCAGATCTTTCACCCATAGAAAACATTTGGCGCATCATAAAGAGGAAGATGCCACAAAGAAGACCTAAGACAGTTGAGCAACTAGAAGCCTGTATTAGACAAGAATGGGACAACATTCCTATTCCTAAACTTGAGCAACTTGTCTCCTCAGTCCCCAGACGTTTGCAGACTGTTATAAAAAGAAGAGGGGATGCCACACAGTGGGAAACATGGCCTTGTCCCAACTGTTTTGAGATGTGTTGATGCCATGAAATTTAAAATCAACTTATTTTTCCCTTAAAATGATACATTTTCTCAGTTTAA
Organism: Paracanthobrama guichenoti; assembly: GCA_018749465.1. Classification (NCBI taxonomy): domain Eukaryota; kingdom Metazoa; phylum Chordata; class Actinopteri; order Cypriniformes; family Gobionidae; genus Paracanthobrama; species Paracanthobrama guichenoti. The sequence goes on along the minus strand of CM031948.1, from coordinate 35,501,010 downwards.
ACATTTGATATGTCATCTATGTTGTATTCTGAATAAAATATTGAAATTTGAAACTTCCACATCATTGCATTCTGATTTTATTCACAATTTGTACAGTGTCCCAACTTTTTTGGAATCGGGTTTGTAATTGTCCAAAATGATACTTTCAACGGTGCTGTAAAAATATTATTAAACAGTGATAACTGTGTTTCCCTTCATTTACGTAATGGACCATGATTTTGATACACAAGTTGTGCACAAAAGAATTAGATCAATGTATCATGACACATATACCGTTGTCAATGTATATCCGAGAAATATATTTCATCTCTTGTTATCTTTTTAATACCGAAGCACTTAAACATCCCTTCAAATATGAGCATTTTTGTTTGGTTTGGTAGAGTTTGGTTCGGATTAACTTTGATCTACGATCAAGTCAGTACTTTCCTGATGAATTTCTTATTGAAATGTGATGTTTATTGAAATAAAGAGTCTAAACCATCAGACTATAAACTATTCATGATGCACACAACATATGAAATTTTACGCTCAAATTATGAGAATAAAAGTGCAGATTTGCTACAATGAGCGCTTCAGTTTACAAAGCTTATAGCATCAAGTCTTTGAAAATACTTTTAGTTTGTGTTGAGGCTGTCAGTAGCAACTAAACAAGATACCTTCAAGATGTTATGTGAATGAAATAATAGCTACTCTCAAGCCGAATGGCCTCACTGAATATATTACTGCTTGCTTCATACTTATGTCCCCATGTAAAACCCACACTAAATGCCAAATCATTGCTAAAATAAGACGGCAGCTTACTGAGATTGAGCAGTAAAAATAGTCAGGTTAGCATGACTCGCATTCTTCGCCATTCATTTTGTTGGTCTGAATGAAGACCACCTTGGTTTGACAACATGGTTGTTTCTAAATTTGCTGTTAAGATGGATGAGTGAATGAAGCACTCGGGTTGTCATGCTGGTCGGTAATGCGTGTTCAAAATGGTGGCCCCATTAATCTAAAGCAACCTGAAACTTTGTCAGGTAAAGGCCATGGATGCTTATTTTGTCACTGTACAAACTGTCATTGACGAAAGAGACCAAAAAGGAAAGCCGTTGCTATACAGACAGTATCCATCTTTTTTTTTTTTTTTCAAAATTGCCACAAAATGTATAAATTAATCTTTTAATATTTAATTATTCAATTAACTTAACTTTACCTTGACAATACAATTATTCTGACTTCATAATTTCCACCGTTAGTAGACAGATTGATATGTCATTGATTAGAATTCCAAACGTCACTTACAAATTCATTCTCACTGCTTGAATTAAACCATGTATAATGTTGCAGTTCCTAAAAAGAAGCTCCATTATTTTGCTTTATTAACTAGCCAAAGGCATTGTTTACTGATTTTTGGCACTCAGCGAGTGTTAATTTTGGACCCTGCACAGAAGTGATTCTGATCTCAAGCCAGTCTAAGTGTCATGCTGTAACACAGAGTTGCTCGTTGCTGTTTGACCAGATTTGTTTTTGGCTCTGTAATTCTTATATCAAGATTGAAGTCTCAAAGTGCGCCAATAGCTCTCTATTGTTACTTCATTTTCAGCATCCCATCCAAAGATACATTTTTCCAATTGTGGAATGTCAGAAATTTCCCACAGCTCGTCTGATTATGTTTTCCGTTGTTCAACAGTTCCACCTCACACCTTGTCTTTGCCAGAAAAACTTCTGTGTTGAGAAAGACTTGTGGAAAACATGTCAGAGTATGTTTACTTTTGAACATTGTAAAATTACCCCCTTGGCAGCGTGTAACCACTATGTGGTTAGTGTTGAAATTTATACATGTTTCTAAACAGAATCGGCTAACATTTTAATTAGCGCACTAATCCGTACAAGGACATATTGATAGAGTCAAGGAGCTGAAAGCTAAAATAGTATTCACAACTTTCTGTTCTTTGGAGAGGACTTTGTGCGTATTCATCGAGTCACATGATCATGTCCTCAGAGCCCAATATGTGTGTGGTCCTTACAACTGCATTAACTTTCAGTCAATTGTCCAAGATAACGATCTTGTTATGCTGAAAACAAGCCAGCTGTTTCAAGTTGAAAACTTGAACAAATACATCCTTTAAAATGTTCATATTGAGGTACATTTCGTTTCAAATGATGCTAAAATATTCAATGAAGTTATTTAGGCAAACCCCATAACCCTAAATGTTACATTTCAGCGCATGACTGTTTGACATGAGCGCTATAGAAAAGCCCTGGCAACCACCTAAAACACCCTAGAAACATATAGCAAACCAATGAAAATGACTCAGAACACCTTAGCAAACATATAGCAACGCCCTGGCAACCATTCACAAGATCTTAGTATAATGGTGATGGGTGTTGCACAAGAAAAATATAAATATAAAAATATAATATATAAATATACCATACCATGACTTAAAAATACATTTGCATCCCTACGAATACCCTTGATCGATGCCGCATTGGGAACTTCCCACTGTAGGGTTTAGTCCACAGATCCAGAGCAAGTGTTTGGTCTTGAGGGCAGATTTATAGGGGAGATAAGCGTTATATATACGTGACCTTTGGGGACGAGTGTGGCTTGGCTCCCAGAAGCGAGTGGGTGTGAGCGTTAGCACGCTTGCTGTCAGATGGAGCTTACCAGGCCGCCGGCGTGGGATTAACACATAAAAACTCTTATCTTGTGAGTCAGCTGGCAAGAATGTAGCTCTTCCAAAACTTTCGATGCAAAACAGAGGCACAGCAGCAATCCTGTGAGTAGCACCAGAGGACTTTCATTTTTGCTTAAAGATGTATGGGGAATGAGATCCATAGATGTATATACATAGATGTTCCATTAGCGGTGCGATATACCTTAGCTGTCCGCCCCTTTGGAACGGTCAAACCCGGTCCATGAACATTCAGAAGTAATCACATGCTCTCTGAATTATCATAAATACCAGTTTCCTAGGTAAAAATTGCACATGAACGCCCTCCCATTTCAACTTGAATGCGATGAACTCGTAATCACGACTTCAGTGGGAATTATCAAATTCCCGATAGCATGTGAAGGCAGCAGGCAGCATAAATTGACTGTGACTGTGGTGAGATCCTATAGTGAGAACTACCCTAAATACCTTAGCAACTGCATAACAATGGTCTATTACCCACCCACCCACACCACACGTGACCACACAGCAACAAAGTAAAGCCCGGGATGCACTGCAGAATTTTCGTCTGTCCCAGACGAAAGATTGCCATCGTGACGATCATGATCGTGGCTCCTACTCGGTGCTCCTATGTCGTACAATGAGAGAGGTTCAAAGACGGCCGTTGTCACAGTCTTGAGACCAAAGATAGCCTACGACCATTTTCTGACAGCATGATCAGCGCACAGTGTTTGCTGCTACGGCCTACGTCTACTGACCAGTCAATAAAAATGCGACATGAAATCAACGCGACTTGGCACTAAAACTAAAAATGCTTACTTCAAGCTCTTTTCCCTTCCTCTTTCTGTCAGCACACATAAAAACTACAACTGCCAAAGTGTGATTCATCATGCTCTTTTTGTTTACCACTAGTGCATGCTGATGACGTTTTATTCTTCTATACTAACTTGCATCGTAGCCTACAAGTCAATAGGTGTCATCATCGTAGTCTACATGTATGTTGTACCCAAGTTTAATAGATCCATGTTGCACAGTGTGATTTGTAATGATCTTATAGGATTGCTAAAATCGTGCAGTGTATCCCGGGCTTAAGGGCCAGATTTACTAACAGCTTGCGCCAGCGCAAACCCTCTTTTAAAAAAGCACTTTTATGGGATTGCGCTCTCACGCTAATTTGCCGTTGAGTAAATCTGGCCCTAAAACTCATTAAGAACACCTTATCACCTTATATATATATAGTTGTCACTCATTTTATCTTCCTGGAGCGCCTCCATGGGACTCAAGACACCACCAGTGGGGCATAAGCAGATCATGTGAAAACGTACGAATGAGATTGTACAAATTCATACGAATTTGCCAAAAAAAATAAATAATAGTTACGAATTGCCATGCATATGGGCTAGGAAAGGGACATCTGTCATCAACAAACCACATGATTTGAGGTATCAGTCAAGTCTGTCACCCAAATAGTATGGGATGAGTTACATGATTTAGTTTACTACTTAGTACTTTATAGGGCTTTAACCAAACCCTAAGGCAAGATGCATTTCTAAGTGTGGCATGATATGCTGTAATACAGACACAGCTTTAATTTAGTGTACCAAAGATTTGTATAAGATAACATAGGACAGTATTTGCTGTAAACATTATTTGCTTTGTTGTCACTAGCTTTTGTTACACTCTGTGGTTTAAGCCTGCAGTAAACTGCCAACTTGAACAAATCCAGACCCCTGGAGAGCGCCAGTTAAGACGCCCCCAAATGTACTTAATCCAGCTGTAGGGCACCAGCTCTGTCAGCACACAATAAACGGGCCTGTGATGGTGTCAAGCTAAACATATTCTCATCCTTCACAGGCATTCGCCAGGATGTTTTCCCGGGACATTACCTTCTTTAAGTAACATTTGTTTGCAAATATGAATAAACTCTTGCTCTTTTTTATTCTACATTCAGTACCTTATGGAGCTTTATTCTGACCCTGCACGACTCCGTCTGACCGTTGTATGGATGACTGCCAAAGAAAGCAGGTGGTAGCGGTGGGACGTTTGATGATCAGACACCATACTTTCGTCTCATATGTAGCTGTGAACATCCATGTCCATGCCAAAAATGTTGAGAGGCATAGCTGGGCTTTAAAGACACTGGAATGAAACCTGGGAAAGAATTTTGAACAATACTGTGTAACTTTAGCAGCCATCTTGGGTATAAGACATATGACTTTGTAAATGATAAAAAAATAAAAAGTATGTCACAATGTAACTGCATAATAAGTATCGTTTCATATGCACGTTCATGTCATATTTAGTCAAGCATTATGCTAGCATTGCATTCCAAATTGAGAAAATATTATTTATGAAAACTATGAATCCTGGTTAGAAGACATGAGAAGAGGTGATAACGCTCAGAGCGGGACAGGAACTGATGGACAAGTGTGTTTATTTACAGGTTGGTAAAACCCACTTAGTGATGTTGACTATTTACAGTAGTCACATATACACTGAATAAGAAAAAATCTGAAAATACACTATTTACAAAACTCAAAGTGGCACATGGAAACATAGAAAAAACAGTTACCCAAGCACCTATAAATAATCCTCACACATTAGAAACTTCTTGTCCTTCAGTGTGTATGGTGATTAATATGGAAGCTTGTTTCAGCTTCAGAATAAAACATTTTAAAATTGCAACTTTTTATCACACAACTGTGAATTTACATCTCGCAATTTACCTTTTTTTTTCTCAAAATTGTGAGATATAAAGTCAGAATTGTGAGATATAAAGTCAGAATTGAGATATAAAGTCAGAATTGAGATGTAAAGTCAGTATTGTGTGATATAAAGTCAGAATTGAGTGATATAAAGTCAGAATTGAGATATAAAGTCGGAATTGAGAGATATAAAGTCAGAATTGAGATGTAAAGTCAGTATTGTGTGATATAAAGTCAGAATTGAGTGATATAAAGTCAGAATTGAGTGATATAAAGTCAGAATTGAGTGATAAAGTCAGAATTGAGTGATATAAAGTCAGAATTGAGTGATATAAAGTCAGAATTGAGTGATAAAGTCAGAATTGAGATATAAAGTCAGAATTGAGTGATATAAAGTCAGAATTGAGTGATATAAAGTCAGAATTGAGTGATAAAGTCAGAATTGAGTGACAAAGTCAGAATTGAGATATAAAGTCAGAATTGTGAGATATAAAGTCAGAATTGAGATATAAAGTCAGAATTGAGTGATAAAGTCAGAATTGTGATATAAAGTCAGAATTGAGTGACAAAGTCAGAATTGTGTGATATAAAGTCAGAATTGAGATATAAAGTCAGAATTGAGTGACAAAGTCAGAATTGAGATATAAAGTCAGAATTGAGATATAAAGTCAGAATTGTGAAACAAAGTCAGAATTGAGAGATATAAAGTCAGAATTGAGTGATAAAGTCAGAATTGAGTGATAAAGTCAGAATTGTGATATAAAGTCAGAATTGAGTGACAAAGTCAGAATTGTGTGATATAAAGTCAGAATTGAGATATAAAGTCAGAATTGAGTGATATAAAGTCAGAATTGAGATATAAAGTCAGAATTGAGATATAAAGTCAGAATTGAGATATAAAGTCAGAATTGAGTGATAAAGTCAGAATTGTGATATAAAGTCAGAATTGAGTGACAAAGTCAGAATTGTGTGATATAAAGTCAGAATTGAGATATAAAGTCAGAATTGAGTGATATAAAGTCAGAATTGAGTGATATAAAGTCAGAATTGAGATATAAAGTCAGAATTATGAGATATAAAGTCAGAATTGAGTGATATAAAGTCAGAATTGAGTGATATAAAGTCAGAATTGTGATATAAAGTCAGAATTGTGAGATATAAAGTCAGAATTATGAGATATAAAGTCAGAATTGAGATGTAAAGTCAGAATTGAGATATAAAGTCAGAATTGAGATGTAAAGTCAGAATTGTGTGATATAAAGTCAGAATTGAGTGATATAAAGTCAGAATTGAGATATAAAGTCAGAATTATGAGATATAAAGTCAGAATTGAGTGATATAAAGTCAGAATTGAGTGATATAAAGTCAGAATTGTGTGATATAAAGTCAGAATTGAGTGATATAAAGTCAGAATTGAGTGATATAAAGTCAGAATTGAGATGTAAAGTCAGAATTGTGTGATATAAAGTCAGAATTGAGTGATATAAAGTCAGAATTGAGATATAAAGTCAGAATTATGAGATATAAAGTCAGAATTGAGTGATATAAAGTCAGAATTGTGTGATATAAAGTCAGAATTGTGATATAAAGTCAGAATTGTGAGATATAAAGTGAGAATTGTGTGATATAAAGTCAGAATTGTGATATAAAGTCAGAATTGTGAGATATAAAGTCAGAATTGAGATATAAAGTCAGAATTGAGTGATATAAAGTCAGAATTGTGATATAAAGTCAGAATTGTGTGATATAAAGTCAGAATTGAGTCAGAATTGAGAGATATAAAGTCAGAATTGTGATATAAAATCAGAATTGTGAGATATAAAGTCAGAATTGAGTGATATAAAGTCAGAATTGAGTGATATAAAGTCAGAATTGTGATATAAAGTCAGAATTGAGTGATATAAAGTCAGAATTGTGATATAAAGTCAGAATTGAGATGTAAAGTCAGAATTGTGAGATATAAAGTCAGAATTGAGTGATATAAAGTCAGAATTGAGATGTAAAGTCAGAATTGAGATATAAAGTCAGAATTGAGTGATATAAAGTCAGAATTGAGTGATATAAAGTCAGAATTGAGTGATATAAAGTCAGAATTGTGATATAAAGTCAGAATTGAGTGATATAAAGTCAGAATTGAGATATAATGTCAGAATTGAGTGATATAAAGTCAGAATTGAGTGATATAAAGTCAGAATTGAGATATAATGTCAGAATTGAGTGATATAAAGTCAGAATTGAGTGACAAAGTCAGAATTGTGATATAAAGTCAGAATTGTGATATAAAGTCAGAATTGAGTGATATAAAGTCAGAATTGTGTGATATAAAGTCAGAATTGAGATGTAAAGTCAGAATTGTGAGATATAAAGTCAGAATTGAGTGATATAAAGTCAGAATTGAGATGTAAAGTCAGAATTGAGATATAAAGTCAGAATTGAGTGATATAAAGTCAGAATTGAGATATAATGTCAGAATTGAGTGATATAAAGTCAGAATTGTGAGATATAAAGTCAGAATTGAGTGATATAAAGTCAGAATTGAGATGTAAAGTCAGAATTGTGATGTAAAGTCAGAATTGAGTGATATAAAGTCAGAATTGAGATGTAAAGTCAGATTGTGATGTAAAGTCAGAATTGAGATGTAAAGTCAGAATTGAGATATAAAGTCAGAATTGTGAGATATAAAGTCAGAATTGAGTGATATAAAGTCAGAATTGAGATGTAAAGTCAGAATTGTGATGTAAAGTCAGAATTGAGTGATATAAAGTCAGAATTGAGATATAAAGTCAGAATTGAGATATAATGTCAGAATTGAGTGATATAAAGTCAGAATTGAGTGATATAAAGTCAGAATTATGAGATATAAAGTCAGAATTGAGTGATATAAAGTCAGAATTGAGATATAAAGTCAGAATTGAGTGATATAAAGTCAGAATTGAGATGTAAAGTCAAATTGAGTGATATAAAGTCAGAATTGAGATGTAAAGTCAGAATTGAGATATAAAGTCAGAATTGAGTGATATAAAGTCAGAATTGTGATATAAAGTCAGAATTGAGATATAAAGTCAGAATTGTGAGATATAAAGTCAGAATTGAGATGTAAAGTCAGAATTGAGATATAAAGTCAGAATTGAGTGATATAAAGTCAGAATTGTGATATAAAGTCAGAATTGAGTGATATAAAGTCAGAATTGAGTGATATAAAGTCAGAATTTGAGATATAAAGTCAGAATTATGAGATATAAAGTCAGAATTGAGTGATATAAAGTCAGAATGAGATGATATAAAGTCAGAATTGAGTGATATAAAGTCAGAATTGTGATATAAAGTCAGAATTGAGAGATATAAAGTCAGAATTGAGTGATTTAAAGTCAGAATTGAGATATAAAGTCAGAATTGAGATATAAAGTCAGAATTGAGATATAAAGTCAGAATTGAGATATAAAGTCAGAATTGTAAATGATATAAAGTCAGAATTGAGATATAAAGTCAGAATTGAGTGATATAAAGTCAGAATTGAGATATAAAGTCAGAATTGTGTGATATAAAGTCAGAATTGAGTGATATAAAGTCAGAATTGAGATATAAAGTCAGAATTGTGTGATATAAAGTCAGAATTGAGTGATATAAAGTCAGAATTTGTGATATAAAGTCAGAATTTGTGATATAAAGTCAGAATTCAGTGATATAAAGTCAGAATTGTGTGATATAAAGTCAGAATTGTGATATAAAGTCAGAATTGTGAGATATAAAGTCAGAATTGTGAGATATAAAGTCAGAATTGAGTGATATAAAGTCAGAATTTGTGATATAAAGTCAGAATTGTGTGATATAAAGTCAGAATTGAGTGTGATATAAAGTCAGAATTGAGTGATATAAAGTCAGAATTGTGATATAAAGTCAGAATTGAGATATAAAGTCAGAATTGAGTGATATAAAGTCAGAATTGAGTGATATAAAGTCAGAATTGTGTGATATAAAGTCAGAATTGAGTGATATAAAGTCAGAATTGAGTGATATAAAGTCAGAATTGAGTGATATAAAGTCAGAATTGAGTGATATAAAGTCAGAATTGGTGATATAAAGTCAGAATTGAGTGATATAAAGTCAGAATTGAGTGATATAAAGTCAGAATTGTGTGATATAAAGTCAGAATTGAGTGATATAAAGTCAGAATTGAGATATAAAGTCAGAATTGAGATATAAAGTCAGAATTGAGTGATATAAAGTCAGAATTGAGTGATATAAAGTCAGAATTTGAGATATAAAGTCAGAATTTGAGTGATATAAAGTCAGAATTGAGTGATATAAAGTCAGAATTGAGTGATATAAAGTCAGAATTTGAGATATAAAGTCAGAATTGAGTGATATAAAGTCAGAATTGAGTGATATAAAGTCAGAATTGAGATATAAAGTCAGAATTGAGTGATATAAAGTCAGAATTGAGTGATATAAAGTCAGAATTGAGATATAAAGTCAGAATTGAGTGATATAAAGTCAGAATTGAGTGATATAAAGTCAGAATTGAGATATAAAGTCAGAATTGAGTGATATAAAGTCAGAATTGAGATATAAAGTCAGAATTGAGATATAAAGTCAGAATTGAGTGATATAAAGTCAGAATTGTGTGATATAAAGTCAGAATTATGAGATATAAAGTCAGAATTGAGTGATATAAAGTCAGAATTGAGTGATATAAAGTCAGAATTGTGATATAAAGTCAGAATTGAGTGATATAAAGTCAGAATTGAGTGATATAAAGTCAGAATTGTGATATAAAGTCAGAATTGAGATATAAAGTCAGAATTGTGTGATATAAAGTCAGAATTGAGTGATATAAAGTCAGAATTGTGATATAAAGTCAGAATTGTGTGATATAAAGTCAGAATTGAGTGATATAAAGTCAGAATTGTGATATAAAGTCAGAATTGAGATATAAAGTCAGAATTGAGTGATATAAAGTCAGAATTGAGATATAAAGTCAGAATTGAGATATAAAGTCAGAATTGAGTGATATAAAGTCAGAATTGAGATATAAAGTCAGAATTGAGTGATATAAAGTCAGAATTGAGTGATATAAAGTCAGAATTGAGATATAATGTCAGAATTGAGTGATATAAAGTCAGAATTGAGTGATATAAAGTCAGAATTGAGATATAAAGTCAGAATTGTGAGTGATATAAAGTCAGAATTGAGTGATATAAAGTCAGAATTGAGATGATAAAGTCAGAATTGTGATATAAAGTCAGAATTGAGTGATATAAAGTCAGAATTGAGATATAAAGTCAGAATTGAGTGATATAAAGTCAGAATTGAGTGATATAAAGTCAGAATTGAGATATAAAGTCAGAATTGAGTGATATAAAGTCAGAATTGAGATATAAAGTCAGAATTGAGTGATATAAAGTCAGAATTGAGTGATATAAAGTCAAATTGAGTGATATAAAGTCAGAATTGTGATATAAAGTCAGAATTGAGTGATATAAAGTCAGAATTGAGATATAAAGTCAGAATTGAGTGATATAAAGTCAGAATTGAGAGATATAAAGTCAGAATTGAGTGATATAAAGTCAGAATTGAGTGATATAAAGTCAGAATTGAGTGATATAAAGTCAGAATTGAGTGATATAAAGTCAGAATTGAGTGAGATATAAGTCAGAATTGAGATATAAAGTCAGAATTGAGTGATATAAAGTCAGAATTGTGATATAAAGTCAGAATTGAGTGATATAAAGTCAGAATTGAGTGATATAAAGTCAGAATTGAGTGATATAAAGTCAGAATTGAGTGATATAAAGTCAGAATTGAGTGCTATAAAGTCAGAATTGAGTGATATAAAGTCAGAATTGAGTGATATAAAGTCAGAATTGAGATATAAAGTCAGAATTGAGTGATATAAAGTCAGAATTGAGATATAAAGTCAGAATTGTGATATAAAGTCAGAATTGAGTGATATAAAGTCAGAATTGAGTGATATAAAGTCAGAATTGAGATGATATAAGTCAGAATTGAGTGATATAAAGTCAGAATTGAGATATAAAGTCAGAATTGAGAGATATAAAGTCAGAATTGAGTGATATAAAGTCAGAATTTGAGATATAAAGTCAGAATTGAGTGATATAAAGTCAGAATTGAGTGATATAAAGTCAGAATTGAGTGATATAAAGTCAGAATGGAGTGATATAAAGTCAGAATTGAGTGATATAAAGTCAGAATTGAGATATAAAGTCAGAATTTGAGTGATATAAAGTCAGAATTGAGTGATATAAAGTCAGAATTGAGTGATATAAAGTCAGAATTGAGAGATATAAAGTCAGAATTGAGTGATATAAAGTCAGAATTGAGAGATATAAAGTCAGAATTGAGTGATATAAAGTCAGAATTGAGTGATATAAAGTCAGAATTAAAGTCAGATGTGTGATAAAGTCAGAATTGAGTGATATAAAGTCAGAATTGAGTGATATAAAGTCAGAATTGAGTGATATAAAGTCAGAATTGAGATATAAAGTCAGAATTGAGAGATATAAAGTCAGAATTGAGTGATATAAAGTCAAATTGAGATATAAAGTCAGAATTGAGATATAAAGTCAGAATTGAGTGATATAAAGTCAGAATTGAGTGATATAAAGTCAGAATTGAGTGATATAAAGTCAGAATTGAGATATAAAGTCAGAATTGAGTGATATAAAGTCAGAATTGAGTGATATAAAGTCAGAATTGAGATATAAAGTCAGATTGAGTGATATAAAGTCAGATATAGTGAAGTAAAGTCAGAATTGAGTGATATAAAGTCAGAATTGAGAGATATAAAGTCAGAATTTGAGATATAAAGTCAGAATTGAGTGATATAAAGTCAGAATTGAGTGATATAAAGTCAGAATTGAGATATAAAGTCAGAATTGAGTGATATAAAGTCAGAATTGAGAGATATAAAGTCAGAATTGAGTGATATAAAGTCAGAATTGTGATATAAAGTCAGAATTGAGTGATATAAAGTCAGAATTGAGTGATATAAAGTCAAATTGAGAGATATAAAGTCAGAATTTGAGATATAAAGTCAGAATTGATATAAAGTGATATGAGAAAGTCAAATTGAGATATAAAGTCAGAATTGAGTGATATAAAGTCAGAATTGAGATATAAAGTCAGAATTGAGTGATATAAAGTCAGAATTGAGTGATATAAAGTCAGAATTTGAGATATAAAGTCAGAATTGTGAGATATAAAGTCAGAATTGAGAGATATAAAGTCAGAATTGAGTGATATAAAGTCAGAATTTGAGATATAAAGTCAGAATTTGTGATATAAAGTCAGAATTTGAGATATAAAGTCAGAATTGAGTGATATAAAGTCAGAATTGAGATATAAAGTCAGAATTGAGAGATATAAAGTCAGAATTGAGAGATATAAAGTCAGAATTGAGTGATATAAAGTCAGAATTGAGTGATATAAAGTCAGAATTGAGAGATATAAAGTCAGAATTGAGATATAAAGTCAGAATTGAGTGATATAAAGTCAGAATTGAGTGATATAAAGTCAGAATTGTGAGATATAAAGTCAGAATTGAGAGATATAAAGTCAGAATTTGTGATATAAAGTCAGAATTGAGTGATATAAAGTCAGAATTTGAGATATAAAGTCAGAATTGAGTGATATAAAGTCAGAATTGAGTGATATAAAGTCAGAATTGAGATATATAAAGTCAGAATTGAGAGATATAAAGTCAGAATTGTGATATAAAGTCAAATTTGTGATATAAAGTCAGAATTTGAGATATAAAGTCAGAATTGAGTGATATAAAGTCAGAATTGAGTGATATAAAGTCAGAATTGAGTGATATAAAGTCAGAATTGAGTGATATAAAGTCAGAATTGAGAGATATAAAGTCAGAATTGAGTGATATAAAGTCAGAATTGAGATATAAAGTCAGAATTGAGATGATATAAAGTCAGAATTGAGTGATATAAAGTCAGAATTGAGTGATATAAAGTCAGAATTGAGTGATATAAAGTCAGAATTGAGAGATATAAAGTCAGAATTGAGTGATATAAAGTCAGAATTGAGTGATATAAAGTCAGAATTGTGATATAAAGTCAAATTTGAGTGATATAAAGTCAGAATTGAGTGATATAAAGTCAGAATTGTGTGATATAAAGTCAGAATTGAGATATAAAGTCAGAATTGAGTGATATAAAGTCAGAATTGAGATATAAAGTCAGAATTGAGTGATATAAAGTCAGAATTGAGTGATATAAAGTCAGAATTGAGTGATATAAAGTCAGAAATTGAGATATAAAGTCAGAATTGAGTGATATAAAGTCAGAATTGAGAGATATCAAAGTCAGAATTCAGAAGTGATATAAAGTCAGAATTGAGTGATATAAAGTCAGAATTGAGATATAAAGTCAAATTGAGAGATATAAAGTCAGAATTGAGTGATATAAAGTCAGAATTGAGTGATATAAAGTCAGAATTGAGTGATATAAAGTCAGAATTGTGTGATATAAAGTCAGAATTGAGTGATATAAAGTCAGAATTGAGAGATATAAAGTCAGAATTGAGTGATATAAAGTCAGAATTGAGTGATATAAAGTCAGAATTTGAGATATAAAGTCAGAATTGAGTGATATAAAGTCAGAATTGAGTGATATAAAGTCAGAATTGAGTGATATAAAGTCAGAATTGAGATATAAAGTCAGAATTGAGAGATATAAAGTCAGAATTGAGAGATATAAAGTCAGAATTGAGAGATATAAAGTCAGAATTGAGAGATATAAAGTCAGAATTGAGTGATATAAAGTCAGAATTGAGATATAAAGTCAGAATTTGTGATATAAAGTGAGATATAAAGTCAGAATTGAGTGATATAAAGTGATATAAATTGAGTGATATAAAGTCAGAATTGAGAGATATAAGTCAGAATTGAGTGATATAAAGTCAGAATTGAGTGATATAAAGTCAGAATTGAGAGATATAAAGTCAGAATTGTGTGATATAAAGTCAGAATTGAGTGATATAAAGTCAGAATTGAGTGATATAAAGTCAGAATTGAGAGATATAAAGTCAGAATTGAGTGATATAAAGTCAGAATTGAGTGATATAAAGTCAGAATTGAGAGATATAAAGTCAGAATTGAGAGATATAAAGTCAGAATTGTGATATAAAGTCAGAATTGAGTGATATAAAGTCAGAATTGAGTGATATAAAGTCAGAATTGAGTGATATAAAGTCAGAATTGAGAGATATAAAGTCAGAATTGAGTGATATAAAGTCAGAATTGAGAGATATAAAGTCAGAATTTGTGATATAAAGTCAGAATTTGAGATATAAAGTCAGAATTGAGTGATATAAAGTCAGAATTGAGTGATATAAAGTCAGAATTGAGAGATATAAAGTCAGAATTGAGTGATATAAAGTCAGAATTGAGTGATATAAAGTCAGAATTGAGTGATATAAAGTCAGAATTGAGTGATATAAAGTCAGAGATTAATTGAGATATAAAGTCAGAATTGAGTGATATAAAGTCAGAATTGAGTGATATAAAGTCAGAATTGAGAGATATAAAGTCAGAATTGAGTGATATAAAGTCAGAATTGAGAGATATAAAGTCAGAATTGAGTGATATAAAGTCAGAATTGAGATATAAAGTCAGAATTGAGAGATATAAAGTCAGAATTGAGATATAAAGTCAGAATTGAGTGATATAAAGTCAGAATTGAGTGATATAAAGTCAGAATTGAGAGATATAAAGTCAGAATTGAGGTGATATAAAGTCAGAATTTGAGATATAAAGTCAGAATTTGAGATATAAAGTCAGAATTGAGTGATATAAAGTCAGAATTGAGTGATATAAAGTCAAATTGAGTGATATAAAGTCAGAATTGAGAGATATAAAGTCAGAATTGAGTGATATAAAGTCAGAATTGAGATATAAAGTCAGAATTGAGTGATATAAAGTCAGAATTGAGAGATATAAAGTCAGAATTGAGTGATATAAAGTCAGAATTGAGATATAAAGTCAGAATTGAGTGATATAAAGTCAGAATTGAGTGATATAAAGTCAGAATTGAGTGATATAAAGTCAAATTGAGAGATATAAAGTCAGAATTGAGTGATATAAAGTCAGAATTGAGTGATATAAAGTCAGAAATTGAGATATAAAGTCAGAATTGAGTGATATAAAGTCAGAATTTGAGATATAAAGTCAAATTGAGTGATATAAAGTCAGAATTGAGTGATATAAAGTCAGAATTGAGAGATATAAAGTCAGAAAAGTGATATAAAGTCAGAATTGATGATATAAAGTCAGAATTGAGTGATATAAAGTCAAATTGAGTGATATAAAGTCAAATTGAGAGATATAAAGTCAGAATTGAGAGATATAAAGTCAGAATTGAGATATAAAGTCAAATTGAGATATAAAGTCAGAATTGAGTGATATAAAGTCAAATTGAGATATAAAGTCAAATTGAGTGATATAAAGTCAGAATTGAGTGATATAAAGTCAGAATTGAGTGATATAAAGTCAGAATTGAGAGATATAAAGTCAGAATTGAGTGATATAAAGTCAGAATTGAGTGATATAAAGTCAGAATTGAGAGATATAAAGTCAGAATTGAGAGATATAAAGTCAGAATTTGTGATATAAAGTCAGAATTGAGATATAAAGTCAGAATTGAGAGATATAAAGTCAGAATTGAGTGATATAAAGTCAGAATTGAGAGATATAAAGTCAGAATTGAGAGATATAAAGTCAGAATTGAGAGATATAAAGTCAGAATTGAGTGATATAAAGTCAAATTGAGTGATATAAAGTCAGAATTGAGAGATATAAAGTCAAATTGAGAGATATAAAGTCAGAATTGAGTGATATAAAGTCAGAAATTGAGATATAAAGTCAGAATTGAGATATAAAGTCAGAATTGAGTGATATAAAGTCAGAATTTGAGATATAAAGTCAGAATTGAGAGATATAAAGTCAGAATTGAGTGATATAAAGTCAGAATTGAGTGATATAAAGTCAGAATTGAGAGATATAAAGTCAGAATTGTGAGATATAAAGTCAGAATTGAGAGATATAAAGTCAGAATTGAGTGATATAAAGTCAGAATTGAGTGATATAAAGTCAGAATTGAGTGATATAAAGTCAGAATTGAGTGATAGTCAAAGTATAAAGTCAATTGAGAGATATAAAGTCAGAATTGAGAGATATAAAGTCAGAATTGAGGTGATATAAAGTCAGAATTGAGTGATATAAAGTCAGAATTTGAGATATAAAGTCAGAATTGAGAGATATAAAGTCAGAATTGAGTGATATAAAGTCAGAATTGAGAGATATAAAGTCAGAATTGTGATATAAAGTCAGAATTGAGAGATATAAAGTCAGAATTGAGAGATATAAAGTCAGAATTGAGTGATATAAAGTCAAATGAGTGATATAAAGTCAGAATTGAGAGATATAAAGTCAAATTGAGTGATATAAAGTCAGAATTGAGAGATATAAAGTCAGAATTGAGTGATATAAAGTCAGAATTGAGAGATATAAAGTCAGAATTGAGTGATATAAAGTCAGAATTGAGTGATATAAAGTCAGAATTGAGTGATATAAAGTCAAATTGAGTGAGAGATAAAGTCAATTTGAGATATAAAGTCAGAATTGAGTGATATAAAGTCAGAATTGTGATATAAAGTCAGAATTTGAGATATAAAGTCAGAATTGAGATGATATAAAGTCAGAATTGAGAGATATAAAGTCAGAATTGAGTGATATAAAGTCAGAATTGAGAGATATAAAGTCAGAATTGTGATATAAAGTCAGAATTGAGTGATATAAAGTCAGAATTGAGTGATATAAAGTCAGAATTGAGTGATATAAAGTCAGAATTGAGTGATATAAAGTCAGAATTGAGTGATATAAAGTCAGAATTGAGTGATATAAAGTCAGAATGAGAGATATAAAGTCAGAATTGAGAGATATAAAGTCAGAATTGAGTGATATAGTCAAGTCAGTGATAATTGAGAGATATAAAGTCAGAATTGAGTGATATAAAGTCAGAATTGAGTGATATAAAGTCAGAATTGAGTGATATAAAGTCAGAATTGAGTGATATAAAGTCAGAATTGAGTGATATAAAGTCAGAATTGAGAGATATAAAGTCAGAATTGAGTGATATAAAGTCAGAATTGAGAGATATAAAGTCAGAATTGAGTGATATAAAGTCAGAATTGAGAGATATAAAGTCAGAATTGAGAGATATAAAGTCAGAATTGAGTGATATAAAGTTAGAATTGAGAGATATAAAGTCAGAATTGAGTGATATAAAGTCAGAATTGTGATATAAAGTCAGAATTGAGAGATATAAAGTCAGAATTGAGAGATATAAAGTCAGAATTGAGTGATATAAAGTCAAATTTGTGATATAAAGTCAGAATTGAGTGATATAAAGTCAAATTGAGAGATATAAAGTCAGAATTGTGATATAAAGTCAGAATTGAGAGATATAAAGTCAGAATTGAGAGATATAAAGTCAAATTGAGTGATATAAAGTCAGAATTGAGTGATATAAAGTCAGAATTGAGAGATATAAAGTCAGAATTGAGTGATATAAAGTCAGAATTGAGTGATATAAAGTCAGAATTGAGATATAAAGTCAGAATTGAGAGATATAAAGTCAGAATTGAGAGATATAAAGTCAGAATTTGATATAGATGAGATATAAAGTCAGAATTGAGAGATATAAAGTCAGAATTGATATAGTAAGTCAGAATTGAGATATAAAGTCAGAATTGAGTGATATAAAGTCAGAAGAATTGTGATATAAAGTCAGAATTGAGTGATATAAAGTCAGAATTGAGAGATATAAAGTCAGAATTGAGAGATATAAAGTCAGAATTTGTGATATAAAGTCAGAATTGGAGATATAAAGTCAAATTGAGAGATATAAAGTCAGAATTGAGAGATATAAAGTCAGAATTGAGTGATATAAAGTCAGAATTGAGTGATATGAGTATAAAGTATAAAGTCAGAATTGAGAGATATAAAGTCAGAATTGAGTGATATAAAGTCAGAATTTGAGATATAAAGTCAGAATTTGAGATATAAAGTCAGAATTGAGTGATATAAAGTCAGAATTGAGAGATATAAAGTCAGAATTGAGAGATATAAAGTCAGAGAGATATAAAGTCAGAATTGAGTGATATAAAGTCAGAATTGAGATATAAAGTCAGAATTGAGTGATATAAAGTCAGAATTGAGAGATATAAAGTCAGAAAATTGAGTGATATAAAGTCAGAATTGAGTGATATAAAGTCAGAATTTGAGATATAAAGTCAGAATTGAGAGATATAAAGTCAGAATTGAGAGATATAAAGTCAGAATTGAGTGATATAAAGTCAGAATTGAGTGATATAAAGTCAGAATTGAGAGATATAAAGTCAGAATTGTGTGATATAAAGTCAGAATTGTGAGATATAAAGTCAAATTGATATAAAGTCAGATATAAAGTCAAATTCAGAATTGATATAAAGTCAGAATTGAGTGATATAAAGTCAGAATTGAGAGATATAAAGTCAGAATTGAGAGATATAAAGTCAGAAGATATAAATTGAGAGATATAAAGTCAGAATTGAGAGATATAAAGTCAGAATTGAGTGATATAAAGTCAGATTTGAGATATAAAGTCAGAATTGAGTGATATAAAGTCAGAATTGAGTGATATAAAGTCAGAATTGAGTGATATAAAGTCAGAATTGTGATATAAAGTCAGAATTGAGAGATATAAAGTCAGAATTGAGTGATATAAAGTCAGAATTTGAGATATAAAGTCAGAATTTGTGATATAAAGTCAGAAGAATATAAGTCAATTGAGTGATATAAAGTCAGAATTGAGAGATATAAAGTCAGAATTGAGAGATATAAAGTCAGAATTGAGTGATATAAAGTCAGAATTGAGAGATATAAAGTCAGAATTGAGATATAAAGTCAGAATTGAGAGATATAAAGTCAAATTGAGATGATATAAAGTCAGAATTGAGAGATATAAAGTCAGAATTGAGTGATATAAAGTCAGAATTGAGATATAAAGTCAGAATTGAGAGATATAAAGTCAGAATTGAGTGATATAAAGTCAGAATTGAGAGATATAAAGTCAGAATTGAGATATAAAGTCAGAATTGAGTGATATAAAGTGAAATATAAGTCAGAATTGAGTGATATAAAGTCAGAATTGAGAGATATAAAGTCAGAATTGAGAGATATAAAGTCAGAATTGAGTGATATAAAGTCAGAATTGAGTGATATAAAGTCAAATGAGAGATATAAAGTCAGAATTGAGTGATATAAAGTCAGAATTGAGATATAAAGTCAGAATTGAGTGATATAAAGTCAGAATTGAGTGATATAAAGTCAGAATTGAGAGATATAAAGTCAAATTGTGATATATAAGTCAGAATTGAGAGATATAAAGTCAGAATTGAGTGATATAAAGTCAGAATTGAGAGATATAAAGTCAGAATTGAGAGATATAAAGTCAGAATGAGAGATATAAAGTCAAATTGAGATATAAAGTCAGAATTGAGTGATATAAAGTCAGAATTGAGAGATATAAAGTCAGAATTGAGAGATATAAAGTCAGAATTGTGATATAAAGTCAGAATTGAGAGATATAAAGTCAGAATTGAGAGATATCAAAAGTCAAGTCAGAATTGAGTGATATAAAGTCAGAATTGAGTGATATAAAGTCAGAATTGAGTGATATAAAGTCAGAAATTGAGATATAAAGTCAGAATTGAGTGATATAAAGTCAGAATTGAGTGATATAAAGTCAGAATTGAGATATAAAGTCAGAATTGAGAGATATAAAGTCAGAATTGAGTGATATAAAGTCAAATTGAGAGATATAAAGTCAGAATTGAGAGATATAAAGTCAGAATTGAGAGATATAAAGTCAAATTGAGTGATATAAGTCAGAATTGAGTGATATAAAGTCAGAATTGAGAGATATAAAGTCAGAATTGAGTGATATAAAGTCAAATTGAGAGATATAAAGTCAGAATTGAGTGATATAAAGTCAGAATTGAGAGATATAAAGTCAGAATTGAGAGATATAAAGTCAGAATTGAGTGATATAAAGTCAGAATTGAGTGATATAAAGTCAGAATTGAGTGATATAAAGTCAGAATTGAGTGATATAAAGTCAGAATTGAGATATAAAGTCAGAATTGAGAGATATAAAAGTCAGATATAAATCAGAAGAGATATAAAGTCAGAATTTGTGATATAAAGTCAGAATTGAGTGATATAAAGTCAGAATTGAGTGATATAAAGTCAGAATTGAGTGATATAAAGTCAGAATTGAGAGATATAAAGTCAGAATTGAGATATAAAGTCAGAATTGAGTGATATAAAGTCAGAATTGAGTGATATAAAGTCAAATTGAATTGTGTGATATAAAGTCAAATTGAGTGATATAAAGTCAGAATTGAGAGATATAAAGTCAATTTGAGATATAAAGTCAGAATTGAGAGATATAAAGTCAGAATTGAGAGATATAAAGTCAGAATTGAGTGATATAAAGTCAGAGATATAAAGTCAGAAGATATAAAGTCAGAATTGAGAGATATAAAGTCAGAATTGAGATATGATATCAAAGTCAGAATTGTGAGATATAAAGTCAGAATTGAGATATAAAGTCAAATTGAGAGATATAAAGTCAGAATTGAGAGATATAAAGTCAGAATTAGAGATATAAAGTCAGAATTGAGATATAAAGTCAGAATTGAGTGATATAAAGTCAGAATTTGTGATATAAAGTCAGAATTGAGTGAGATATAAAGTCAGAATTGAGTGATATAAAGTCAGAATTGAGATGATATAAAGTCAAAGTCAGATATAAAGTTGAGATATAAAGTCAGAATTGAGTGATATAAAGTCAGAATTGAGAGATATAAAGTCAGAATTGAGTGATATAAAGTCAGAATTGAGATATAAAGTCAGAATTGAGTGATATAAAGTCAGAATTGAGAGATATAAAGTCAGAATTGAGAGATATAAAGTCAGAATTGAGTGATATAAAGTCAAATTCAGTGTGATATAAAGTCAGAATTTGAGATATAAAGTCAGAATTTGAGATATAAAGTCAGAATTGAGTGATATAAAGTCAGAATTGAGAGATATAAAGTCAGAATTGAGTGATATAAAGTCAGAATTGAGTGATATAAAGTCAGAATTGAGTGATATAAAGTCAGAATTGAGTGATATAAAGTCAGAATTGAGTGATATAAAGTCAAATTGAGATATAAAGTCAAATTGAGATATAAAGTCAGAATTGAGTGATATAAAGTCAGAATTGAGTGATATAAAGTCAGAATTGAGTGATATAAAGTCAGAATTGAGTGATATAAAGTCAGAATTGAGTGATATAAAGTCAAATTGAGTGATATAAAGTCAGAATTGAGTGATATAAAGTCAGAATTGAGTGATATAAAAGTCAGAATATAAAGTCAGAATTGAGATATAAAGTCAGAATTGAGTGATATAAAGTCAGAATTGAGTGATATAAAGTCAGAATTGAGTGATATAAAGTCAGAATTGAGTGATATAAAGTCAGAATTGAGAGATATAAAGTCAGAATTGAGAGATATAAAGTCAGAATTGAGTGATATAAAGTCAGAATTTGAGATATAAAGTCAGAATTGAGATATAAAGTCAGAATTGAGATATAAAGTCAGAATTGAGAGATATAAAGTCAGAATTGAGTGATATAAAGTCAGAATTGAGTGATATAAAGTCAGAATTGAGTGATATAAAGTCAGAATTGAGAGATATAAAGTCAGAATTGAGTGATATAAAGTCAGAATTTGAGTGATATAAAGTCAGAATTGAGAGATATAAAGTCAGAATTGAGTGATATAAAGTCAGAATTGAGATATAAAGTCAAATTGAGAGATATAAAGTCAGAATTGAGTGATATAAAGTCAGAATTGATATAAAGTCAGAATTGAGAGATATAAAGTCAAATTGAGATATAAAGTCAGAATTGAGTGATATAAAGTCAGAATATAAAGTCAGATATATAAAGTCAGAATTGAGTGATATAAAGTCAGAATTGAGAGATATAAAGTCAGAATTGAGTGATATAAAGTCAGAATTGGAGATATAAAGTCAGAATTTGAGATATAAAGTCAGAATTGAGAGATATAAAGTCAGAATTTGAGATATAAAGTCAGAATTGTGAGATATAAAGTCAGAATTGAGTGATATAAAGTCAGAATTGAGAGATATAAAGTCAGAATTTGAGATATAAAGTCAGAATTGAGTGATATAAAGTCAGAATTGAGATATAAAGTCAAATTGAGATATAAAGTCAGAATTGAGTGATATAAAGTCAGAATTGAGTGATATAAAGTCAAATTGAGAGATATAAAGTCAGAATTGAGTGATATAAAGTCAGAATTGAGTGATATAAAGTCAGAATTGAGATATAAAGTCAGAATTGAGTGATATAAAGTCAAATTGAGATATAAAGTCAGAATTAGTGATATAAAGTCAGAATTGAGATATAAAGTCAGAATTGAGAGATATAAAGTCAGAATTGAGTGATATAAAGTCAGAATTGAGTGATATAAAGTCAGAATTGAGATATAAAGTCAGAATTGTGAGATATAAGTCAAATTGAGTGATATAAAGTCAAATTGAGATATAAAGTCAGAATTGAGTGATATAAAGTCAGAATTGTGAAGATATAAAGTCAGAATTGAGAGATATAAAGTCAGAATTGGTGATATAAAGCAGGTTTAAGGTGATATAAAGTCAGAATTGAGCAATCACTATATGATAGTCAGAGTGACACATAAGTAGCTATATTGTGCAAGTCATGGGTGAGTGAATGTTAAGTCAGGGTAGGTGATCCAGAAGTCATGAATTTATGTGATATAAAGTGCAAATGTGCAGCCTGATCATAAAAGTCAGAATTGAGTGATGTGAAGTTCGTGAGCTGTACCGAAGAGAAGATATAAAAAGTCAGTTATTGCAATGCCATATACTCCTTATACTAGATATTGATTTGATCTTGATAGTCAGAATTGAGTAGATGTAAGTCAGAATTTAGCGTGATGTCTAGTCATCTTGCAATTCTAGTTGATGTGAAGTCCTTGTAATTGAGAGATATAACTTTCAGATTTGGTGGTGATGTAGAAGTGCTTATGAATCCAATGCTGATATAAAGTGCCAGAGTGAGAGCATATACCTCATCCTTCCAAATTGAGTGATATAAAGTCAGAAATCTCCATGTGATGTAGAAGTCAGAATTGAGAAGATATAAAGTCAGAATTGAGAGATCCATAAGTCAAATTGGTGGCGTAAGTCAGGAATGAGAATATAAGTCAAAAAGAGATATAAGTCAGAATTGGAGAATATAAAGTCAAATTGAGTGTATATAAAGTCAGGGTAAGGTGATGTAATAGTCACCTGAGGACCCAGATATACAAGTCAGAATTGAGATATAAAGTCAGGAATTGAGAGATCTAAAGTCAGGAGTGATGAAATATAAAGTCAAATTGAGTGATGTAAAAGTCAGAATTGAGAATATAAAGTCAGAATGCAAGATATAGAGTCAATTGAGAGACATAAAGTCAGGGTGAAATTATGAAGTCAATTGAGAGACATTAGTCAGGTGAGAGACATAAAGTCAGGAGTGAGAGATGTAAAGTCAGAATTGAGTGATGTAATCAAAGAATTTAAGTGATATAAAAGTCAGGGTGAGTGATATGAAGTCCAGAAGTCAGAGAGATATAAAAGTCAGAATTAAGTTGATGTAAAGAGTCAAATTGAGATATAAAGTCAGAAATTGAGTGATGTAAAAGTCAGAATTGGTGATGTGAAGTCACGAGTGGGTGATATGAAGTCAGAGTCTGAGGAAGATATAAAGAGTCAGAATTGAGTGATGTAAAGTCTCTTGTTTGAGTGATGTGAAGTCAGAATTAGGTGATATAAGGTCAGAATTGAGGTGATATACAAGTCCAGAATTGAGTGATATAAGTCAGACAGTCTTGTGATAATACAAGTCAGGTGAGTGATGTAAATATCAGAATTGAGTGATTCATAAAAAGTCAGTAATTGAGAGACATAAAGTCAAATAAGTGAAGATAGTAAAGTCAGGAGTAGGTTATATAAAGTCAAGAATTGAGTGATGTGAAGTCAGAATTGAGGTGATATAAGTCAGGGTGGTGATATAAAGTCAGGGTGAGTGATGTGAGAAGTCAGAATTGGTGATGTGAATGTCAGAATTGAGGTGATATGAAGTCAGAATTGTGAGATATAAGAGTCAGAGGTGAGTGATGTGAAGTCAGAATTGATGTGATATAAAGTCAGACAATTGAGAGATTATAAAGTCAGATATTAGTGATATAAAGTCCAGTTTAATTGATATGATATAACATGTCAGGAAATTGCCGATATAAAGTTCAGCAGGTAAAGAGATATAAGTCAGAATTGAGTGATATAAAGTCAATTGGTGTATAAAAGTCAGAATTAAAGTGATATAAAGTCAGAATTGAGAGACATGAAGAGTCAGGGTAAGGTGATATCAGTAGTTCAGAGATTGAGTGACATAAAGTCATGAATTGAGAGATATAAAAAGTCACTCATTGAGTGATGTATAGTCAGAATTGAGTGACTGTAAAAGTCAAATTGAAGATATAAAGTCAAATTCATGAGTGATGTAAAAGGATCATCAATTATAGTGATGTAAGTCAATATTTGAGTGATACTGAAGTCAAATTGAGTGATATAAAGTCAAATTGAGCTGCATTTGAGTGTCAGAGATATGATGATATAAAGTCAGGGTATCAGAGATCACTTAAAGTCTTTAAGAAATTGAGAGATATAAAGTCAGAATTGATGTGATGTAAGTCAGAATTGTAGTAGATGTAAGAAAGTCAGGGTGAGTGATGAAGTCCAGAATCTGAGAGATATAAGTCAGAATTACAGTGATGATGAAGTCAGAATTGAGAGGATATAAAGTCAGAATTGAGTGATATGAAGTCAGAATAACAGAGAATATAAAGTCAAATTGAGATATAAATATCAGAATTAAGTGATATAAAGTCAGAATTGAGTGATGTGAAGTCAGGGTGAGAAGATAATATAAGTCAGAGTACCAGTTTGCATGTGAACAACACGGACTGAGAGAATATAAAGTCAGAATTGGTGATGTGAAGCCTCAGACATTGAGGAGATATAAGATCAGGATCTTGAGTGATATGAAGTCAGATATATGAGAGTATTTATAAAGTCCAGATGGCACATACTGATGTGAAGTCAGGGTGGGAATATAAAGTCAGAATTGGTGACCCTGAAGCCCATGTCAATGAGAAGATATAAGTCATTGGGTGGTGATGTGAAGTCAGAAATAGGCAGAGATATGAGTGCAGGAGTGAGTGTATATGAAGTCAGAATTGAGAGATTATAAAGTCAGAATTGAGTGATGTGAAGTCAGAATCTGAGAGATATAAGTCAAATTAGTGATATGAAGTCAGAATTGAGAGATACTAAAGTCAGTGTACTGTGATATGACAGTCAGAATTGAGAGATATAAAGTCAGGAATTGAGATATAAAGTCAGAATTGTGAGTGATATGAGAAGTCAGAATTGAGAGATATAAAGTCAGGAGTGATGTGATATGAAGTCCAGAATTATTGCCAGATATAAGGTCAGGGTGAGTGATGTGAAGTCAGGAGTTAGAGAGTATAAGCTCATTGACATTGAGTGACCATGAAGTCCAAATTGAGAGATATAAGTCAAGAATTGAGTGATATAAAGTCAGAGTGCTGAGTGATATATGAAGTCAAGTGAGAGATATAAAGTCAGAATTGAGTGATATAAAGTCAGAATTGGTGATGTGAAGTCAGAGGTGGAGTGATCATAAAAACCAGAGTGGTACATGTGAAGTCCAATTGAAGATATAAAGTCAGGGTAGGTGATATGAAGTCAGATTGAAGTATAAAGTCAGGGTGAGTGATATAAAGTCAGGAATTGGTGATGTTGAAGTCAGAATTGAGTGATATAAAGTCAGAAATGTGAGTGATGTACTAAGTCAGAATTGTAGTGATGTAAAGTCAGAATTGTAGTGATGTAAAGTCAGAATTGAGTGATGTAAAGTCAAGAAATTGAGTGTATATAAAGTCAAATTGAGTGAATATAAAGTCAGGGTGAGTGATGTAAAGTCAGGGTAGGTGATATAAAGTCAGGGTGAGTGTGATATAAAGTACAGAATTGAGAGACGATAAAGTGCAGATCTAGAGAGATATAAAGCCCAGAATTGGGTGATGCTAAGAGTCAGAAATTGAGTGATATAAAGTCAGAATTGAGTGATGTAAAGTCAGAATTGGTGATGAAGTCAGGGTGGTGGTCTGGTCAGAATTGGTGATAAAGTCAGAGTGAGTGATGTAAGTCAGAATTGAGTGATATAAAGTCAGAATTGCTGTGATACTAAAGTCAGAGTGGGAAATATAAAGTCAGAATTGAGTGATATAAAGTCAGAATTGTGTTAATAAATAAACCACAGGATGTGAATAGTATCATGTGGCACCTTCGCTGATGACACATGAAAAAGGAGAATATGCGAGTGCATCTTAAAATAAATGCTTAAAAATTCAAAAAGATTTGCAAATTGATAGCAGTGCATTGGATAAACTCTCCATTTTTAGTTCCCCAAAGAACCTTAGTAAGGTGAACATTCTTAAAATAACCTTTTTTTTTCTTCTTAGTGTGAAGATCATTTTAATAATCTAAAAGAACCTTTTCTCACTATAAAGAACCTTTTGGCCAATGAAAAGAAGTTTTCATAAGGTTCTTTATTAGCATCTATAATTCCATTGAACTGTAACATGAGATAGAATGCCTTCCATTTGCTCAAATGTTCTTTTGTTGGGACACTGTACAAATTGTGAATAAAAAGAATGCAAAAAGAATGCAATAATTTACAAATCTCATAAACTTATATTTTATTCACAATAGAATATAGATAACATATCTAAATGTTGAAAATTGAGACATTTTGAAATGTCATGCAAATATTGGCTCATTTTTAGGATTTCATAGAGCTACACATTACAAAAGTTGGGACTTGAGGGTAATAAGAGGCTGGAAAAGAAGTTAAATGTACATATAAGGAACAGCTGGAGGACCAATCTGCAACATTAGTCCAGTGTGGCACTTTATGATTGGGTATAAAGAGCCTCTCATGAGTGGCAGTGTCTCTCAGAAGTCCAAGATGGGCAGAGGATCACCAATTCCCAATGCTACGGCCAAAAATAGTGGAGCAATATCAGAAGGAGTTTCTCAGAGAAAAACTGCAAGAGTTTGAAGTTATCATCATCTACAGTGCATAATATCATCCAAGATTCAGAGAATCTGGAACAATCTCTGTGCGTAGAGGGTCAGGCAGGGAAAAACCATGCACTGGATCCCGTGATCTGGGCCCCTTAGGCGGCACTGCATCACATACAGAATGCTACTGTAATGGAAATCACAACATGAGGCTCAGGAATACTTCCAGAAAACATTGTCGAGTGGAACACAATCCACCGTGCCATTCGCCCGTTGCGGCTAAAACTCTATGGAGTCAAAAAGAAGCCATATCTAAACATGATCCAGAAGCACTTAGAAAGGCGTTTTCTCTAGGCCAGGCAAGGCTCATTTAAAAATGGACTGTGCAGAAGTGGAAGAAAACTGTTCTGTGTAGTCAGACCAATCAAATTTGAAGTTCTTTTTGGAAAACTGGGGCCTATGCATGTCATCCGGACTAAAGAGGACAAGAGACAACCCAGAAGTTGTTCTCAGCGCTCAGTTCAGAAAGCCTGCATCTCTGATAGGATGGGGTTGCATGAGTGCGTGATGGCATGGGCAGCTTACACATCTGGAAGGCACCATCAATGCTGAAAGGTATATCAAGTTCTAGAACAACATATGCTCCCATTCAGGCATTCGTCTCTTTCAGGAAGACCTTGCATTTTCAACATGACAATGCCAGACCACACACCATCAATTACAACATCATGGCTGCGTAGAAGAAGGATCGGGTACTGCAAGTGGCCAGCCTGCAGTCAGATCTTTCACCCATTAGAAAACATTTGGCGCATCATAAAGAGGAAGATGCCACAAGAGAAGACCTAAGACAGTTGAGCAACTAGAAGCCTGTATTAGACAAGAATGGGACAACATTCCTATTCCTAAACTTGAGCAACCCATCTCCTCAGTCCCCAGACGTTTGCAGACTGTTAGAAAAGAAAGGGGATGCCACACAGTGAAACATGGCCTTGTCCCAACTTTTGAGATGTGTTGATGCCATGAAATTTAAAATCAACTTATTTTCCTTAAGAATGACACATTTTTCTCAGTTTAAACATTTTGATATATGTCATCTATATTTGTATTCTGAATGAAATATGAAATTTGAAACTTCCATCATTTGCATTCTGTTTTTATTCACAGTTGTACAGTGTTCTAACTTTTTGGAATCGGGTTTATGTTTAGATTTATATATTTGGGACCTATATCTGTATATATTCAGGTTGCACACACACTCCACACACTCCACACCTCCTCCACACACTCCATCACACTCCTCACCTCCACCTCACCCCTCCACACTCCCCTCCACACACCTCCACACACTCACACACTCTCCTCACACACTCCACACACCTCACACACACTCACACACATTTAATTTTTCAAGTGCACTTTATATTCCAATTTTACATTTGCCTGCTCACTGAATATTCAGAACTATAACTGCTATACTAGCATATTTATTTATGCAAGCGGCACATTGGCCATTCGTGAACTGCCAGCCAGCAACACTGCTCGTACTCCTTGCACACATACACTTTGGGAGGCTAGAAATTCAAGGCTAGATACATTTATAATAGATTTGAATTATAAAAGTATATTGAGACTATAGATCATTTATGCAGACTACAATTTGCAATTCATTTATTTTTCTTTGCATGACACATTGTATGTTACAGTACAGAATAAGCTCTTTTGGCATTTTATGTCACTGGGAATGAAGAGAGAGTTTTGTGAGACACATCCTTATTTTATCAAAGCCCACTGCAGAGTATGTCTTAGGCAAGCCGTATTGTGACGTGTTGTACGTAATTCCTGAGAACTGTCACAGAGTGGAACATATCAGTCAACTCCTCCTTTAAAAAAAAGTAATGAGTGTATCATTTATATCACAGCTCAGCCAGAGCCATTGAGTTAAGTGAAGCCACGATTTTCCTCTAATCTCTAACAGTTTATCTTCCCTGCCTCCTCTATGTGCTTAAATATAACATTCTGTGCAAATTCAAATGAGTCCCGTCCCGTTTGTAGTCTTTGCCGACTCGATCCCATATGATCCGCTCTGTATTGCTCGCGTCTCTGGCGGAGCAGATGTGAAACCAGACTTAATTTGCTGATAGACATGTTTACACAGTCTGAATGGTTCCCTACTCCACCTGACGTGCACTCTGCGCCATTCATCATGTAGAAACAGTAAATGGCAGACAAGTGGCCGATTTTGCTTGCCAGATGCAGCGTCTGTGTTTATAATATAGCGCTTTAGATTCTAGAGCATTTGCTTACATTCTACAGCATTCATAGACATTAAATTTACAAGCTTTGGCAGCCTGACCACAATGCAATACATGAAAATTACACATGGCTCCTTTAAAATATTTAAATATTTGAGATTTATGTCAGTCACTATTAGTGACTGTACAGTAATTGTTTTACTACAAATAACTATTTTGTGAAATAACATTACTGAATTTAGCCCCTAAACTGAAGTGATCTGCGATGTGAAATCTTGTGTACCAGGGGCCCACCAGAAATACCTGCTACAACCTAGAACTAAAGTAGTGCTTTTGCAGCGCATGCATCTCTTGTATTTATCTCCCTCATTCATGGAACTATTAGTGTCTGGGCCTAAACTGTCAGAGCGTTGCCCTTTAAAGCGCCTGAAGTGCTAGGGCATAAAGTATGATAGAGGATTTATCCCTCTAGAGATACTACATGGAGGTCACAACAGACACAAACAAAGAGGAGAAAAAAAATCTCTGGATGAGCAGCAACTTTGGAGCCTATAAGTTTTCCCCTTTGAGGCCCTGTTTAGAAACACTGAAACCTCACAGTTCTATCACCATAAACAGAAGCGCCCTAATATGTTTATGAAGGCGTACATTCACGGGCGAACAGATGTTTACTGGCGGAATGGGAGGAAAGGCCCAGGCATGCGGCGGAGAGGGAAAACTGGGCAGAGATGGAGGCTGAGTATCATCATTTACTTAGATGAAATAGATGAAACTAAGCAGCCAAATATGTATTTGTAAGATAACAAGCGGGGTTGATGAAAGATAAAGGCTATGAGCTGCATGTCTCCATTCAAATTTATTACAGTACAAATTAGGGCAATATTCCCCAAGGAGAACAAGATGTTTAGGTGGACAGGGAACTAAGCATGTGTGTCTTGGCATGAGCAAATTAGGAAGTACTCTTGGAGGAAACTAGACTTTAGATGCATCTAGGTGAGGCCTTCCCGTATTACCATCTAGTACAACTTAACTCAGTATATTCTGAAGTCAATACTTTCACTATTGATATAGATAGATACCAAACAACGATAAGAGAAGCAGCACACTTGCAGGAAATGCCATCCTGGCAATTAGGAGGACTAAAAACTGAAATGCAAGCAGTTTAGCAGCCTGCATGTCTTCCACTTCTGCTCCTTAGTTATCCATTTCCACTAACTCATTGACTT